>CAUYRT010078766.1:0-22772 GCA_963574885.1 Lepilemur ruficaudatus
ATCCAATCTGGACTTCCGGCTTCTCTTGGAAAACGAGGTGAGCTGGCAGTGCTGGGACCGAGCTGTGAGCAACTGTGCCTGTTAAGTGGGGCACCGTTGTCGTGTTGGCCACAGAGAGTCCTGGCTGCCGCTCCCTTTTGCTTCTGACACTGACGTCGCCCATCAGTTGCCATTTTTGTTTTATCGTGATTACGCTATTCAATTCCTTACAAAAGAGATAAGAGGGAAAAAAATTTCTTTTGCCTATCTCTCTGTTGAAAAGTGGGAAAATAAAAGCTGGAGTGGTAATGGTATGTTTCAAAACAATGGAAGAAAATATTTTTTCCTAATGGAAGAGAAGAATATTCTTACATAATTAATGGCCAAGGTGGGCCTGAGTTGACAGACTGCAGTTTAAGATGCCAGAGCTTATCATTGTTGATCTTGATGGTTTTGATGACCAATATACCCTTTTGTCCATATAAATAATTTTATTTCTGAAATCTAGAATGATCTCTTTGGTAATCTAGATTCATTGGTATTTACTGAGTACCTGGAACGTGCAAGGGTACTGGGGTACTGTGGTAAGCAAGGCAGACATGTTCTCTGCCCCCAAGGAGCTTGTAGTCGGCTGGCACAGATACTACAGGCACTTCACACTCAACAGGACCGAGGGTGCATTTCTCCTTCCCACCTCCTCCTGTCCCTTGACTGCCAGTGAATGGCATCACCTGTTAACTGATTAGCATTCTTCATTCAATCTGGAACTTAATTCCTTTTGGTTCTGTAAAGTTAATGTATTTTTAGGCATAGCACCAGGAATTAGGATGCTGACATCTCTGGAGTCCTTACCCTGTCCACGATAATATCTGCTTGCTAAACAGATTACCTTATTATCACCTGCCAATTTGTCATGATACTTGGGCTCGAAACATAGAGGTCATAGGACTGATCAATTAAGTCGGTTTTCAACTTTCTTTTTTTAATTGTGTCCGAAATCTATCCCTTACTGTGGCTAATGTTGCTAACAGCGTTGCAAACCCAGGACTGCATTGGTATTTCTTGGGCTGTGCAGGCAGCACCTGTCTTGAATGGTGCGTTCCACTCTCTCTGAACCCTCGTTCTGTTTGACCTTCAGGTTCTGGTTTAGGTCTTAACTTCCTTCAGAAACTTTTTATGATTCCTTCTGCCCTCTTTGCTCTCTGTCTTCTCCGAAATCCTTCTGCTTTTATAGGCTACAGCAATTAATTATTTCGTGTCTTATAAATATTTACTTATTGATTGATTGAGTTTTGGCAGAAACCTTTATGGATTGGTTGCAAGTGCCTCTAAAACAATTCATTTCCCTTAAGAAGCAAAATGTCATCCTGCTATTTCAAATGCTTATCTGAAATGTTGTGTGATTTTGTTTATTTCAGAGACTTGAAGATAGAAAATTTGCTACTAGATGAAGACAATAATATCAAGCTGATTGGTATGAATTTTTTTTAAAAAGATTATCTTTTAAATGTTGTGTTGTCAATTCTCAACTCTGAACATTACCCATAGTCTATGTCTAATCCCCAAACAATATTCTAGATCACCTTCTTTTACCTCTGATATGGAACAATGGTTTTGAAAATGGAAATTAATTTGAATAATAATTTAAACATAATTTGGAAGATAAAATACTGTAATGTGACCATGAATTGAATTTCACAGGCCCAAATAAATATTTGTTGGTCATGTGTTTCTTTGGATTATTTCAGCTATAGCTTCTCCATAAATTCAGATGGAGCTGAGCTTTTATAGAGGTTATTTTTATTTGGATTAATTATAAAACTTTTTTAAAATAGTGGAAAATAGTTTGGCTGCAAACAGAAATGCTGCCCATAGCTTCACCGTGTCTTATCCTATGTTTCAATGAAGTAGGGAAGCCCAAAACAAGGGGAATATAACTCCCCTTCTCTTTTCAATACAATCTGTATCAGAGCCCTGTGGTACAATGGCCAGTGGTGGCCTCGCAGAGGGATAATTAGAATTCTGTACCAGTCGGAAGGAAGCTCCGCCATAGAGTAAGCCATAATTGGTTCATAATTCAAGGCCCACATGCTCATTCTCTAGAAGAATTCAGGGTTTTTTGTTTTTGCTTTTTGCCTAGATGGTTGCTCTTGGCAGAATCTCAGGACATCATTTTTATACCCAGATATGAGACAGCACCATCTTTTATTCCCCTCTTTTCTTTCTTTTTCCACCTCAAATGTAAGTAATTTCTTCTACCTTCATGGCTTGAAAAGAGGGGAAAAGAGAAGGATCAAAAGAAGAACTTTGCGAATTTAACTTTTGCACCCTAGAAGGAAATTTTGTTTGGCAAATACTGAAAATCATCTCAAGACTCTCCAAAATATATCCTTCGAGTGACTTATTTAATAATGGAATCACAGCTCCCAACCTGGTAACAGGCAAGAGGCTGCACAGACCCCTTGGCTGGGTGATAAACACCACTCACGGGTGTTGATAGATACACCCGTTATTAGAAGATTGACCATGAAGAGGAAACCAGTTTTTCCCCCAAAGCATTGAAAAGAATCTATTCTTAGAAGATTCTTGGATAATCCAAAGAATCTTTTTTTTTTTTTTTTTGAATTGTTTTACTATTGCATTTTAGTTGTCCTGAGGGCCAAATACAGAAGCCAGGAACAAGGTCCATGTTGAAACGCTTGCAGGATGCCTCCCTGGTCCTCATTTCCAGCATCTGGAGTGTTAGACAAAGGAGCCTCCTTGGCGGGGCGTGAGGAGTGGAGGAAAAGGACCTGTACCTTGTCTTTGGAAGATGTGGAGGTGACAGTGACAGGGTTGTCCTAACAGCAGCAGAGATTGTAAGAGGCCAGGTTTTGCAAAGGCTGAATTTGCATGCCAGCAAAAGTTAGAGTAATTCACTTCCCCGGGCACGGTGTAGACTGAGGCTGGTGAATCGTGCCAAGCGCAGTGCACCTCCCCGTCCTGTTTCTTTTCTTCACTTTTGCTGCCCTCTCTGCTCTTCCTTCTCCGCTTTCTCCTCAATTGATAGCCCTGGGCAACCATTTATAGCAGTGCTGACAAGCACAGACGCTTTCCTTGGTTAGATGTTTGCTTGGTAGATTCTGGAAGAACCAATCACGGTGAACAGCGGATGCGTTGGTAAGTAGCTACAGATTGGCTGAATAATAAAACCTCTTAGAGAAGATCTATGCAAGTCAGTGAAGAAATTACACACCTCAATTACAGCCCACAGCTCTCCTCTCAGTGAGTGTGATGGTTGCTCTTTGGATGCCGGGAACCATTTCATTCCAGTCTCTCAGAGTCGTCAGTCACCTTGCAGCACTGCAGCCTCTGGATGGGCACGTAAGCAGGGATTCAGGTCATGGGGCGAAACGGGCCCAAACTGCTAGACAGGAGGCTTTGATAATTGGATTTCCCTTTGTTAGACTCTTTTCTTGGCTCCCAGTTTTTTCATGAGCAACTAACACTAAACAGCCTTAACTCACACCTGTCACTGAAAGAGACCTTACACTACCCCCGAGGGCAAGTGGGAATTGCATTTTGTTTGGCAGAATCTGCATTTCCTGGTTTATGAGGGAAGGCCCTGAGTTTTAGGGGTTTCTTACCTTGGGTTGGGCAATGTGGATCACAGGTGTGTACTCCTGTCTTTCTGTAACTTGAAAGCCCTTTGAACCTCCTTTACTTCAAAGGAATTACCTAGTTGTTTTTTTCAAAGGTGATTATAGCTATTATCATTTCCTCTTAATAGTTTCTCTTTCTTTGAAAGAATTTGGTTTAAATAAATCTGCTTAAGCCATGTTTCAAATTAACTAGGATTACCAGGAGTAAGATTTGATTTAATCAGGATTCCCCCCTCCCCTTAGAAAAAAAAGGCAGTCTGATGTTTGGTAAATTTAGTATAATCTTAAAATGGAAGAGCTGCAACTTAGAACAGTTTTGCACTCAGTATTCCAGAGCAGTGTTCACTTGGGCGCTTTTTGAGATTCATTTTGTAGCTCTTGGAAAAGGGAGTGATAATTGGCTGATGTCTTTGACAAATCTAATTGAGGCAGACCCGCGTGACACCGCTGGGAGGTGAACTGCTCTCTAGTTTCACAATTCTAATTATAGGCAGATGTGTAAAATTTTAATAATTAACAATCATGAATGTGAAACGAACTGTTTCTCTACAATATATTTTAAATCAAGCCCTTTTGGCTGGATCAGCATGAGTCACTTAAAATGCGGGTTCTAGCTCCTCCACTCCCCAAATCCTGGGCTAATTCATCTTCTCGAAACTGTGCTTAAGATAAGGCCAGACTCTGTTTCCAAACTTGCCTGGGACAGTGGAGGGAGATCTGGTCTCTTATCTTGCGTCTCTCTGCCCTCTTCTGCTGACAAGCCCTTTTCTAGACCCAGGTGGGGGGAGGGGAAAGTAGGGTGGGGGATGGGGGAGATGAGGAAGTGAATGGAATGTGGCCTCCCTGGCTGTTAATGAGAACCCTGCTGAGATTAGGAACGGAGCCTTTTTCTCTAATTTCAGAAATTTAGAGATACACTTTCTGGGACTCCAATGAGATTGGGCCTCTAATATGACTGTTCATAAAGCTTTCTTTAAAATGTTGCCCCAGATAATAGCATCTTTATTCCATGGTGAAATTTTCCCATAGTAGGCGCTCTGTATGCATTTGTCCATTGATTAAAATTCTTTTAGGTTCATTTGCAAACCGAAAACAATGAAACAATCCTCTAAAGCATGACATGATTTTTCTTCCTATGAAAATATCCACCCCTCTTTCCTCCCACTTCAGTGTTAACTGCGGGGTGGGGTCTGAGAACAGGGTTCCTCAGGTTCTTTTTAACAGATTATCTTCCCCTGAGATAGGAATGCGGAGCCGCCTCCCTCCACCACTCCTGAGGACTGGTGCAGGATTTGTGCTGTCTCCTGGGGCTGGCTGGGCCTATGGGAGAGGAAATGGGGGTAGGAAGGGGGTGGGTGCAAAGGGAGAGAGGAGGAGGGAGGTTAAGAGAGAAAATGGAATCATAAAACAACAATAAGAGTTAAGCGTTTGAACACGCAGCAGTTTGGGTGATATTCAGAGCCTGACAGTTTTTGGAGCTCTGCATGGATGAGATTCTCTTTAGAAAAGCTGTTTCATTCACAGCTTAAGCCAATGACTGTTGGAAACCTTTTCAGTTGTGTTATATCTTGATCCGTGGTGTGCAAGTAACTTCACGGACTCCCAGTCCTGGCTCGTACCCTGTTTCTCCCTTCCTCGGCTTTCTTACAACTTTCTCAATAGCCAGGCGCTTTGCAGGCCAAAAGATGTGTTGGAGGGAAGGAGAAAATGCAGTCATGAAACTAGATGTAAATAGTGCTGATTGAGAAAGCGTGAGAGTTTTGTTCAAGACTTGGAGCCCGTCTCTGCCTGAGCCCTGCAGCCTGAGACACTGGTGTTTGGGGAGGGCAGGTCCATAATATTTACACTGAAGTTCAAAGGATGAACTGTGGTCTTAATTCTGAGATCAACAAAGATTGAGGAAAGATATCAGATGAGGGCATCATACTAACAGCTCTCTAATTACCTGTCAGTTGCTGTATCTTTAAGATCAAAAGTAAACACAGCACGAAAGGCATAATAGACCCCAAAGTAGCTTTAGATGCTCTGGGCTTTTCTTTCTTCTTGCTGGTTGCCTTAATCATCCAAGAACAAAGCAACTCCTTGCAGTCACTCAGTCTAGTTTGCGTGGCCATCTTTCCGGTGTTATTTTTCCAGCCAACATTCAGGGTTTTCTAAATGGTTGGAGTATATTTTTTTCCCTCGCTTCAGATCACCATATGTGCGGAATACCTTTGGGGGGAATTTTTTAAAAGACTTTCATGAAGTGAAAACATTCAGCTGAAGAAGTCAACTGTAAACGGCCGGATCGTGTGTCGCTGAGGGGGACGCAGACACCGGCCAGAGAAATCAATCTTCCTCCATCTTTCCCCCACGTGGCCACTTGGAAGTCAGCTCACTTCGAGCCCCTCTGCTTCTTCTCTCTTCCTGCCTTCGTCCTAGAAAGCAAAGCCTCTCTTTTTTCCCTGAATGACTCATTTACAAGATTTGATGAAAATAGGTTTCAGTTCAAGGTACCGTTAGCTCCAGCCAGCTTTTACAGTGAGGCCCGAGGTACAATGTTCCCAGCTAAGCCAGGGAACCACCACCTACATTCTTTTGTCTTGAGACTCATATCCAGAGGTTATGGTTTGCAGCTGCTGGGTTTGCCTTTTGGATGCTAAATGATGTGTTAGCTTGAGAGAATGTTTCCTGCTGCCTTTTTCCCCCCTCTTTTTTCACTCTCTTTGCATTTCTGCAGTTTTCTAATTCTGAGCTTGTGATATCCTCCTCTCTTTGCAGACTTTGGTTTGAGCAACTGTGCGGGGATCCTGGGTTACTCCGACCCGTTCAGCACACAGTGTGGCAGCCCTGCCTACGCCGCCCCCGAGCTGCTCGCCAGGAAGAAGTATGGCCCCAAAATCGACGTCTGGTCCATGTGAGTTATTGAGCTTCTAAGAGTGAATGTTTCTCCTGCTGTCTACACACTGCTCCTTTCTTATGAAATAATTTGCTGGGGGATTGTCTGAGTATGTATTATATCTGTGGTCCCCAACCCTCAGGCTGTGGCCTGGTATGGGTCAGTGGCCTCTTAGGGACTAGGCCGTGCGTGTTGTCTTCCATGAAACTTAGGAACCCGGCTGCACAGCAGGAGGTGAGTGAAGCTTCATCTGTACTTAAAGCCACTCCCCATGGCCCACGTCACGGCCTGAGCTCCGCACCCCCACCAAGTCCGTGGAAAAATTGTCTTCCATGAGACTGGTCCCTGGTGCCAAAAAGGTTGGGGACAGCTGTATTATGTGATAGGCTCTGGAGTATGCAATCAGGGATTCTTTGGGGTCTGGCTTTTCTACACAAACTGTCAGAGTGGCCTTTACCAGAATTCACTGAGGTGCCGGGGAGAGAAGCCATCAAACTCCTGCCGTCACGGTCTCACATTTTGGCTTTGTGAATCACTCATGTCCCTCCCTCCTGCCCGAGCTTCCCGGTCGCCATCAGCGTGAAACTCCACGCGCCCCTGCGGGCCTTGCTCTGCCCACCTCTCCTGCTCCTTGCACGCTGCCCCGCCCTCTGCCTGCCGTGCTTCGGACACCGTGTCCTCTCTCTCGTCTCTCCCAGCCCTGGGCTTTGCACTTGTGATTTCCTTTGCCTGGAATGCATTTCTCAGCTCTTCAAGCAGCCTGATGTTCTCCTGCTCCGGTCCTAATCCAGTGGCACCACTGCTGAGACCATCCCTGCGTTCCCTGCCAGAGGGTCCCCCGTACCCTCTCCTCACTCTTTCAATGTCCCCTTCAGCACCTCTCCCTGCCTGTCATTTTCCTGTTTGTGAATCTGTTCCTTGTCTGTCTCCCCAGCAGGCAAAGACACTGCATGAAGGGAGGGACCTTACTGGTCTGGTTCACCCTTTTATTTCCTGGTGTTCATCCACCAGGGGCAAATGCAATGAATATTTGAAGGAATGAATCCCCGGTTGCTGCAGAGGCAACAGGCCTTGCTTAGGCTCTGGTCATGGAGCCCCGGTCCTCCTCAGTCCTGGGGAGTTGAGCTCCCTCACCATCCACTGGATGTGACCATATAAGAGCCATGGGGAATCCTGGATACCGGGTAGGACTAAATTCCTTGCTATGGGAAGATGGGCTCTAGACAGACAGACAGTGAGATCCCGGTTAAGATACACACTTGTGGCCAGGCACGGTGGCTCACGCCTGTAATCCCAGCACTTTGGGAGGCCAAGGCTGGAGGATTGCTTGAGACCAGGAGTTCAAACCAGCCTGGGCAACATAGCAAGACCCCTCCTCTAAAGACAAGTAGATGCTGGAGATGAGGGGGACTGGTTTGAATGAAGGGTGTGTTGACCTGGAACATTTCAGGAATTCCTCTGCCTCTCTCCTTCCTCACTGCACTACCCTCATCCAGGTTGGCAGCGAAGCTAACGTCCACTGAGTGCTTGGTGTATGCCAGACACTAAGTCACTTCATTTTCACAATCACCCAGTGAAATCAGTACTCTCTTATTTTATGAAAGAAGAAACCCATTATAAGAGAAACTAATAATATTGCCAAGGTCATGGAGCTACTAAGTGGTGGAGCTGGGCTTGACCCAGGCAGTGTCCTTTCAGGGTCTCAGACACAGTACTGGCTCCCAAACATGGTGTGCGGGGTGCTTGCCTGCCCTGTGGCCTCGTTGGAGCTGTTCCTCCCTCCCTGTCCCCTGCCTGCCGCCCTCTTGCCAACCCAACCTTGGTTCCTGTTCCTTGGGCACAGCCGGCCCCTGCTACATTCCTGCCCTTGCAAGCACCGTGCCTTCAGCCTGCAATTCTTTTTCCCTCTTGTTTCTTTGGGGGCTGGTGCCCTGGACAGCCCTCCCATGCCCCCTGTGGCCCCCTGCTCCCTGCTTTCCCAGCCCTCACCGTGTGGTCACTGTCCACCTGCTAGAATCCCAGGGCTGCAGCAGGGACCACTTGGCTTGTTCCCAGGGTTTCTTAGCACCTGGCATGGAGCCTGGAGAAAGGGAGGGAAGAAAAAAGGAGGGGGGAGGAAGAGTGGGGGGAAAATAAGGATGGGGGTGGGGTGGGTCTTTCATCCAGAGGAGCAAGAGCTGGAAGGTCAGGGAGAGGCTGAAGCTGGCAGAGAAAGCAACGGAGAAATGTGAATCAGCTCAAGGGTCTAGAACCAAGAGGAGGTCAGGGTGTTCTGGTTGGAGACGGAGAAGGAGCAGAGACAGAATGAGATGCAGAGGGGTATGGAACCCCTGGACTCTCCCAGAAAGGGCCAGCTCTCCTGGAGCCCCAGCTGAGAGCGAGTGAGATAGGGCAGGGTCACCTTCTGTTCCTGAGCGGGCTGGGGGCTCTGGTGAATCATCCCTGGTGCTCAGGACAGTCCTGCACGGCTCTCACCCACATTTTGCAGGGACAAAAGAGAGCAGCGAGTGTGGCCCAGAGGCGCACGCGCAGCCCATCAGTGGTGGGACCAGGCTTAGCTGAAACCTGAGCTCTGGGTTTCCCCGGAGGTGTGGTCTGGGGTGCAGGCTGCACATGGGAAGCGTGTGGTGTGGACCTGGGGGGATGGAGCTGGCAGCAGCGGCAGAGGACGTCTTCTCTTCGAGGTGCCTGGGTGGTTTCGCAGGCATCACGAGTCAAAACTTTTTTTAAATTTTTTTTTAATTGTAATTTACATGTCATGTCTTTACTCCATTTTAAGTGTACAATTAAATGGTTATTAGTAAATTTACCAAGTTGTACAGCTATTCCCATAAATCAGTTTTAGAGGATTTCCCACCCTCCATTGAGACCCCTAATACCCATCCCCAAATACACGTCAAGCATGTCCCTCCCCTTCACAGTGCTCACCACATCAAAACTCTTTTTAAACTCTGCCCAGGTAGGCCTCAGAATCCTTCTCAACACAGCCGTCCCGGCAGCCAGTACCAGTGGATTGGAGTCACACACGAGAGGAAATCCATCTGGGTTTCTTCCAGAACTTACGAATTCTAAGCGTCTGGCACACTGTCTTTCATCAATAAATTTATTGAATGGATGAACGTGAATGTGTGAGGCTATAATCACCTCCACAGCTAAATGCAAAGCTATGAAAAGGAGAATTTGTGCCCCCAAATTCAAAAGGCTGAGGGAGCCTGAAAAACCAAGAGGCTCCCCACTGCCCCCGTGGGTGTTACATGACTACGGTGACAGGGAGGGGCGGGAGACGTAATGACTGTGTAGGGGAAAAGTCCATCGATTGCAGAGCAGGTGACAGTTTGCTCCTGAGGTCCTGCCCTCGAGGGGACTAGAGAGAATGGCATTGTCCTCAGTTTTCATGGTGACAAGACTCAGCCGGTGAAGGGGACCCCTTCCAGACCGTGGCTGATGAAGCAGGCGTCTCCTGCAAGTTGAGAACTGCAGGTGGGAAGGAGCCAGGAGCAGCATCGGAGCTGGAGGAGGCACCGGGCTGAGGCTCGTGACTCGTGTCACAGCAACTCCTTAAAAGCAGCATGGGACTTCTGTCCCCGCCAGCTAATGGTGACATGGGAGCACATCAGTTTTCCTGTCTGGAGAAATACAAAGGGAGATGGAAAGCACAAGCTGCCAAAAGGTCAGATTGAAGCTCGGACTTTGTTTTTGTTCCTTCTGCCAAGTCACTTGGCCAGGGGCAAGAACTGACATTTAGTGACCACAGATCTTCCATTTCCCAGTTTGGGGCCCCTGATGAAAATAAAGGGATCTGTGCCCCAGTGCGGCTTCTTTCCATTCCACGTGGGCCCGCTGCCACATGCTCTGTCTCTAACCATGAACCAGAAGCAGTGACCCCATCGGCAGTACCGGGAGAAGGAGGGGCCTGGAGGGCTGTGTTGAGAGGGATTCTGAGGCCTAGCTGGGCAGAGGACCCTGGACCAGGACACCTGGACACTTAAGGGGCTGTCCTTCCAGCCAGGGAGCAGCTCGCTTCTCTCCCTGACCCTGGCCACTGGCGCAGCTGGGCTGCTTCTGGGGCAGCTGGATATTTCCTGGCTTAGTTGTACTTTTCCTAAGAAGGTGACACAGGGCCGCAGGTGCTCTGTGAAATAAAGCACCGTATGTGCAAGCATGTGCCGAGTGGTGGCACCGTGTGGACAGGGTCTTTCAGTTCACCGTGGCATGGCTCTGGAGGCCCATGAAGGATCTCCAGGTAGACCAGAAACTGAAGGCCCAAGAACCCTTGTTCTGGTGCCCCATGGTAAAGATTTGGGGAGGAGAGTCTCACCTTGCTGGTGCCATGAAGGACCGTGTTTTCTTCTTTCTTATAAATGAGGTTAACCTGGGGCCACCAATTCCTGGAACACTTCCTTAGGGGATGAGGTCACAGGCCCTGTACTGAATTCATAGGAATGACATAAATTAGCCTAAGAAACAAAAGGAAGCTCTGTGTCTTACCCCGTTTTATGCTGCTATAACAGAATACCTGAGACTGGGTAATTGATAAAGAACAGAAATTTATTTTCTTGACATTCTAGAGGCCAGGAAGTCTAAGGTCAAGGTGCCAGAGGTTCAGCTGTCTGGTGAAGGCTGCCCTCTGCTTCCAAGGGGGCTCCTTGATGCTGTATCCTCTGGAAGGGGGAATGCTGTGTCCTCACCTGGCGCTAGGCCGAAGTACAAGAGAGAGGAATGCTGTGTGAGGCCTCTTTTATAAAGGCCTTAATCCCATCCCCAGGGAGGAGCCTTCACGGCCTAATCACCTGGTAAAGGCCCTTCCTCCTGACGCCATCACATTGGCCGTTAAGTTTCAACACCTGAGCTTTGGAGGGGACACATTCAAACTGCAGCACTGGGTGAGCTGCCTCTACATAAGCACACACATGGCGTGCCAGAAATGTGTTCATTCAGTGAATATCCAAGTGCCGGGCACTATGCCGAGTCCTGCGTGCAGGTGGTGAGTTCAATGCCTCAGTCAGTCCTTGCTCCTGTCATGACACTTGTTGAAAATGTGGCCATTTTTCTCCTTTTTTTTTTTAATCTGACACACTTATGTACTGCTATGGACTGAATTACAATTAATATGTTGAAACCCGAACCCCTAATGTGATGGTATTTGGTAGTGGGGCCTTTGGGAGGTGATTAGATTTGAAGAAGGTCATGAAGGTGGGACCCCATGATGACATTAATGCCCATATAAGAAGAGACACTAGAGATCTTGCATGCACTCTCTGTCTCTGCCACGTGGGCACACAGTGAGAAGGTGGCCCTACAGGCCAGGAAGAGGACCCTCACCAGAACCTGACCACACTGGCACCCTGATCTCAGACTTCCAGCCTCCAGAACTATGAGAAAATACATGTCTGTTGTTTGAGCCACCCAGTCTGTGGCATTTTGCTATGGCAGCCTGAGCCGACTAAGACGCCTGCTTACCTATAAGTCTCACCTATAAGCTAATACCATGTGTCCGGTGAGGCAGAGGAGGCAGCTATGGCTGCTTAGCTGGATTAAGTCAAGAAGGCGTCGTGGGGGAGTTTAATCTGCTCCTGAGGGACGAGTGGCGTTGGCCAGGTGGAGAAGAGGCGGGGAAGCTTTCCAGGCAGAGGGAACTGCGTGTGCAAGGCTGGAAGGTGTGAAATATCTGATTGCTATTGCTCTTAATCTTGGCGAACACATGAAAGTTCAGAGCCTCCTTGAAGAGATTAATTTTCTGCTTTGGGGTACTGTGTCTGAGATACGGGTTAGGTTTCTGTTTGGTGCCCATGACTTTGCTGGCAGAATTGGAAATGGAAAACCCAAAGAGAATTTAATTTGAAAGGCTGTTGAAAAAGAGAGTGAAAAGGGAACCAGTTTTCTCCCTGGGTTAGCCCTTAATATAAAACGTCTTCTCTTTTTATTGCTCTGAAACAACAACAGAATGAAGAATTCACTTGCAAAATCTAAAGCAACACCTTTCCCGCAAAGGTTTTGGATGGATGATGGGGACTTTCTCTGTGATTTCTGAGACGGCTTTAGGAAGATAATCAGCCCGTCATTGAAGGAAACCTTGGGGAAGAAAACTCTTCCTCACAAATGGGGTCCCCACGACCCTCTGGGAGTGAAGCAGGAATTAACAATGGAAATGGGAAATGGTGCACTCTTTCATGGAGGTTTTCCATTATTTTCAATTGTCGCTATTTTGGGGACCATAAAAAAATCCCTAAAATCATTTACTTCTTTCGTTTGCTCTAGGTGACTGAAATATGATTTGTGTATGTATACACACACACACACACATCTCCAATGAGATGAACCTTGAAATTTCAGACACAAAAACAAAACAAAAATGTTCATTCTGGTGCATCAAACCTTTATTATTGCTAGTTGACTTTTCCTCAGAGTGGCATATATGCTAATTCTAAAAAACTTGAATGCAGATGTACTTTTTGATTGAAAAGAACCAAGATTAACTTTATTGTCAGAATATTACAATGTTTGTTTGCAACCTCTAGTGAATCCCTACAGGTGAGGAAAACGGAAATTGAGAGTTCTGTCCTCAAAGGATTGAGAATGCAACAGTTTTGCCACCAGAGCTGTTCTTTGCTCTCACTGGGGCCCCTGGGGTGGGTGAAGCATTTGTGTGAAGACACGGTGCCTTGTGGAGGGCCATGCACAACACACTCAGATCACCTTCCCAGCTCATTGAATCTGATTTCACTTAGTGACAAGCCTTATCCCCTATCCCGAGTGCCATACCTTTGGGGAGGCAAGTTGGCCAAGAGGCGCCATCTTGTTTCCAGCTTGCCTGTCTCCAGAGAGAACTAGGTGTTCAGGAGGGAGACAGAGAATTTGTCCCAAGCCTCAGATGCAGTGTTTTATGAAAGTGCTGTGAGTTACCATCAGCCACTGGCATGGGTCAAATACGGCATGGTCTCGGAGACACCCTCAAAATGAAGGACGTCAGGAGAGAAAGGTGGGAAGAGGAAACTCACGGCTCCTTTTGGGAAGTTTAGGGCTTGTGACTTTTAAGAGAGAAGCTTCCTTTAGCTTCTGAGATTTTCTCAATGTAAAATCCAAGACATTTTTAGTTATAAAATCCATGTGCATTTAACATAGAAGAGGAGAAGGATAAAAGGAAAAGCAACAAAAGCCTTGAAATCCCCAAGAAAATAATTTCTTGCTAAACACAGACCATTCAAAGGAGCAGTGGTGAAGTTTGAGATTTTCCAAACGGTTGACTCTGTTCCTGTTCTACTTTTGAGGCCTTAAATTGGAAGTTGTATTATTGAAAGTTGGCACTGAAAGGTGGAAAGGTATTGCTTTCGGGTGGAGAGTTATGTTTAATTTTTCCAAGGCATTTCCTTCCTTGAAGAATCGCACAGGATCAAGGTGTGTCCATGGAAGGTGCTGTCAGCTGCAGTCTGGTGTGAACTGGGCAGGCCCCGGGGCTCCTGCGCACATGCCCTGCAGGGACAAGTAAGCAGGTCCTCTGCCTGCTCTGTGTCCCTGCGCATTGCTTTGTCCCTTGCATCTGATTAAAGTTGCTGGTGACTTCTCCAGGGAGCTGCGACTCTGTGTCTTTTTTCTTTGGGATGGCAGGTGATACCCAAACTTTTCTTGCAGGGAATATTTTTGGGTACCACACTAGATATCAGGACCACCATTTGGCTTCTGAGTTAATTCCGAAGATTCCACATTTGTAGTTCTTGGGGCCCCTTTCCCTCTCCCGCCAGCTGCCCTTCGGCAGCTCTCTTTTCTCCTCTGGGACATCAGAGTATTCCAGGCTGCCCAGTATCTTTGAGTTTTCCACCCAGCAATGACTCACCCTTCTTTCTTTCTGCTGGGAAAACCCTAGTCGTGTTTGCTTGGTGCCCTCGCTCATCCCGGTCCCTCGTCATGCTCATTCTTTAAGGTTGTCTTTGATTCTTGGGAATCCCACGTCTGCCACGGAGAACCTAGAAAAGCCCCTGGGCCATATTTCAAAAGACCCATCAGGAAATTCTGAACATGTTTTGAAACTCCTACTAATTCTATGGGATTACAGAGGTTTATAAACCGCATTCCACATTTTTCCCTTGGTATTCTCACATACTTCTGAAACGTCAAAGGGACTAGATTTCTCTTTATTCAGATATTAAACGTATGGAAACTCTCGGGGAGAAGAATTAAGATGCTCACTGTGGTTTCCCTTTTAAAATCTCCTAGCTAGGATTGTGTGACTATTAATGGAGGTTTCCACTATTATTTGGCAATAGAGTATTAATATAATTGCAGCTTTTCTCCTATTCTTTTTTTTAAAAAAGTTTTTTGATCAAACAATAGGCCACTTTTATAAAGCGCTTAATTTATGCCAAGGACAGCATTCGACTCTTTCTGTGGCCTAGTTCATGTGCGCTTCTTCCAACCTGAGAGGTGGGTAGCATTATGATCCACATTTTACAGATGAGAGACCCTAGGAAGAAAGAGGTAGGTCTTCTTCTTCAAGGATTTGTGACTGCTTTTCTTGATGGTAAACTCCTCCAAGAGGCATGAAATTCTGGAGTCAGTCTGCAAAGCAACCAGTCAGAGTCACTATCAAAACCCCTCGCTCGGTCCTGGTCAGACCTGGCATGTGGAGTTCACCGGTGCTGTCCGTAAAACAAGCACCTGTCTGTTTCGTCAGTGGTCCCAGCAGATAATGGACAGAGGGAAAGGCCAATGTGACAGGAAGTGACTTGAGGAGATTTTGGTCATCTTTTGAAGCTACGCAGTGACAGGAGGCAAATGGTTTGGTGTCTCAAGGTCTCCTTGAAGACAGAAACTTTGATAAAGGTTCTGGAGTTGGTCCTCTGGCCCTGTACACTCCCCAAACTCCTTTAGTTGGTTGGGTTCCTTTCCTGTCACCGTGACATCCTACTTTCCAGAGGTGCTCTGCGCTGTATGATGCATCCCACCTGTGATAGGAAGCTGCGTGTCCCTTAAAGGTGGAAGGAAATATAAAAGGTCATCATAGGGCAACATTCTGCAGTCTCGAGGATTGTACGCTGTCATTTTACAGGAAGAACATTCTTGATAACTCTGTGCTGACTCGAGATAGTTTTATTTAAATGTTACTTACAAGTGCACGATAGCAAAATTAAACTCATTTTATTTATGGCCAACTAAAAAACCAAAACTCATTTACAAGTTAAATATAACTGAGGCTAAAAGAACCCCAAAATATTCAAATTAGCCACATTAATTTAATGCAGCGGCTGATGTTTTGTGGGAAGCGAATTGCTGTGCGCAGCGTGAGTTACTTCTCACTGCTGGGCGTAGGTTCTTTGAGCTTAGCAGGCCCATTTTGTGCTGACTCAACACACGCTTTTCACTTTTCCAGTGGCTTTCAAACTTGAGTGTGCATCAGAAGCACCTGGGGGGCTTGCAGAAGCACCCCCAAAGTTTCTGACTCAGTAGGTCTGGAGTGGCATCCAAGAACGTACGTTGTCAACAAATTCTTAGGTGGTGATAGTGCTGCTGGTCCGAGGACCATACTTTGGGAACCACCCCACTATTCCAATCATCAGGAGACTTTCTTTCCTGCAGATCTAAGCACAGATGCGTCACTGGCAAATTTACCCCTGCTCCTTTCTCATTAGGCTGTGACAATAAAAGTGATTTTTTTTTTTTTGCAAAAGTTATGCATTGGTAAACAAATACAAAAGCGGGCACAGAAATGGAGTGTGTGTACGGTGGATGGTATTCTTCATTATATGGTGGGCATCTGATGCCCCCGGCTATGCTTTGTCAAATGTTTTAGTATATCACCAAAAAGAAAATCAAAATTAGAACTGCCAAACCCCTAAGCATGTGTCTGTGCACCTCAATTTGAGAAACACTGCATGAGTTGGGCATAATAAAACATTTATCTGCAGGAAAAAATGATACTGTGTAAGTACCAGGCTCTTGAGCTTTACGTACAACTGTTAGAGCCGAGATGAGGCACATAGAGGCGGAGAGCAGGGACAGAATTTTTTTATTCATCTTTAGCTCAATTTACTCCAACTCTGTTGAAATATTAGGTCTTTGCTACAGAGCATGAAAACTTTAAATGCCTGAACCCCCTGGTGTGTCAGGACAGAGAATTGGATTGTTGAGGGGACTCCAAACCGTGTCACATAAAGCACAGGCAAAAGACCTGGGGTCCTCGGCCTGGGGAAGACCCAGAAGAGTAGGAAGATCCTGGTTCTAGTTTTTAAATATGTGCAATGTGAACCACGGAAGAGCGACTGGTCTTGCTCCCCAAGCAGTGGGCAGAAGATGTAGACTTCGGCTTAGCATTGGGAAGCCTTCTTCGTGCACAGAGTCGCCCTGGGTGGAATGGGTTGGCTCAGGAGTGGTGGAACAGCCTGTCTTGGAGGCTATTCCGTGTTCCCCAACAACAGCTCTGCGGGATGTGCCACAGGGTTTCCGCCCATAAAAGCCACGTGTCCAAGGCCTCTTTGTATGCAGAAATTCTATTTTGGGGCCATTTTAGCTTTCCCTCTTATCAGTCTCCAAGAATTCTCCAAAGCAAGGATGTTTAGCTCTACCCCAAACACAGCCCAAATGCAGCATTGCACAGCAGGGTCCCAAACGTATCGCCAGCCCTGATACTCCTTCCCTCCACACCCAGCTGTTGCTCCTCCCTGCTTCCTGGGTCCTGCCACTGTTACCACCGCTGGTCCAGCTTTCCAAGTTTGCCGCCGGGCATGCACCCCCCAACAAAGGTCCCCATTTTGTCTTCGCCTCTGCCTTTCTGTTGCACGCCACCACTCCCATTCCGACTTTATCACCAACCCGCTGGGTTTACTGCCCTAGTTTGCTGCTTTCCATTGTGAACCCCTTTGATCCACTTGTACAAAGTGACTGCTCCCCGAATTATCTGGCCATGGAGCTTTTATTTACCTAACATCGCCTCCTCCCCGCGGGCGTGTTCCGCTGTGCATGCAGGGAAGGCTGCTCGAGATAGCTGTGCGTGTGCCCTGTTCATTCCCAGCTCCCTTGCTTTCTGTCCCCGTAGCCAGCCCGCCAGCCAAAGGCACATGAGCTCACACACGCAAGACTCACCACCTCAGAGACCTCCCTTCTTGTAGTTTATAAATCCTCTCTCTCCCTTAATCGAACCCCCTTGTGGTCAGAAGCCACACAGCTCAGCATTTTCTTCCTCCCTTTGCGCTCACACGACTCGAAAGGATCGTGCTCATTATTTGTTTACGTGTTGACAGCCCATTTCCTTCTCCCCTCTAAAGCCAGGAGGGCAGGTCCTTCCAGGGCTCCCCAGTACCTGGCACCTACAACCCTGCCTGGGGCAGGGAGCCGTCCAGCAAGTATTTGTGGAATGAATGTTTATGTATCTGTCTCCTTCACTCAACTGGGAGTTCAGAGCGGGAAACGGGTCTTAGCGTATATCTGAAATTTGAGAGTGATCTCTAGCCGGGGCCCTGTACCTGTCATTGTCTGGAATGCCATAATTCAGAGGTGCCTCCACAGAATCGGGCCTCAAGCATCTTAATTTCAGTCCCATTGGATTTGTTTTGACTGGAAATATTATTGCCTGTTTTTAAAGCATGTTCCCTTGGGCGCTTTTGAACACTGGAGACCTCTTGGTAGGCAGGCATTTCATCCCCATCAGGAAATCTCATCAAAATGATATTAGGTTTGCACATCAGGAAGATAAAAATCCTCTGAGAAGATGTTGCTGTTCTCTAGATTGACTTTGATATAAGCAGTTAAGCCCACTCAGAAGGCATTTCAACCATGTCTGAGATACTGGGGTCAGGGCCAGTGGCAGAGTCTCACAGTAAACAGTAAAATTAAAAAATAAAGGGGGAAAGGAGATCTCCTCAGGAATTTCTGTAGTTACGAGCAAAATTCAATAGTACAAATCACTGGGGTTTGGTATGGGGCTTCATTTCAGAGGGTATGAAGTAGTGCCTGGCTCGCCGCTAGCTAGGCTGTGCCTGGTGCTCCTAGGCAGGGCCTTTCTCTGCATTGTGTTTTTTTGGTTTTTTTTGAGACAGAGTCTCACTCTGTCACCCGGGCTAGAGTGCTGTGGCATCAGCCTAGCTGATGTTTGAGCTAACCTTGAACTCCTGGGCTCAAGCAATCCTAGTGCCTCAGCCTCCTGAGTAGCTGGGACTACAGGCATGCGCCACCATGCCCGGCTAATTTTTCTATTTTCAGTAGAGACTGGGGTCTCAATCTTGCTCAGGCTGGTCTCGAACTCCTGACCTCAAGTGATCCTCCACCTCAGCCTCCCAGAGTGCTAGGATTCCAGGCGTGAGCCACCGCGCCCAGCCTCTCTGCATTTTTTTAATCTGGCCTCTTCCAAGTCCCACCTTGTGAGCCACCCTTGGAGAGCCACATAACGACAGGACTACTCTTATTTGAGGTCCCTAACCTCTCCCAGGTATTTCTCCTGTCATCTGGTCTGGGCATCCTTGCCGTTGACGTCTTCCTACCACAGCATTCGGAGGGAGCGGAGGGTCCTGGCTCTCCTCTAGGAGGTGGCTTTGACGTTCTTTAAACTCCTGTTTATCTCTGTGGTCCCCTGTCTGAGATTTCATACTCAGTGCTCCCACCTAAGCCTTTCATCGTGATGCTGAACATTCTAGAAAGATGACTGTGCAGAGATCTGAGGTTAGCATGAAAGTGGCAGCATGGCAGCTTCAGCTAAGCCGGTGTCCTCTTTGTCTTCCCCTCCCTGGGGCCTGATTCTGGTCTCACTCATCACTGTCTCTCTTTCCAGAGGCGTGAACATGTATGCTATGCTGACCGGAACGCTGCCCTTCACGGTGGAGCCGTTCAGCCTTCGGGCTTTGTACCAGAAGATGGTGGACAAGGAAATGAACCCCCTCCCCACCCAGCTCTCCACAGGTAATGCACCTGCCACTCTGGGCTCAGGACTTTTATTCTGCCCGGTTTGGGTCCATTTGTGAAGCAGTATTTGCTTTGCAGCAATGGTGTTCTGACTACTCCTCCGTGACTGAGTTTCTTCCTAGTGTTAAAACCAAGGCTCAAGAGGTGGTTGGGTTCCTGCCTCCAAGCAGCCACTCCCTGCATCTCACCTGTACCCTTTCCTGTCCTGTTCTAATTTCAAACCCCTAACTTCCTTCTTCCTCCGTCTGCCCAAAACACACAGATGAAAAGTCTCCATTGGAAGAATAATCACGGGCTTGTCTTAAAACTCACCATATAATGTTGACTTGGAAAAGAGGGTTTGGAATCACTTCTCTGTTGCGTCTTCTGTAGTCAATTCACTGTAAAGAAATACTGATTTCACTCAACTTGGGTCTGTGGTTTGTTTTGTTAGTTGAGTTTTTGAGCCTGTTTAGAAGCTTTTA
Source organism: Lepilemur ruficaudatus (assembly GCA_963574885.1). Taxonomy (NCBI): domain Eukaryota; kingdom Metazoa; phylum Chordata; class Mammalia; order Primates; family Lepilemuridae; genus Lepilemur; species Lepilemur ruficaudatus. The sequence goes on from CAUYRT010078766.1 coordinate 19,848, forward strand.
GATACACATAGCTTCAGTTACTTCGTTAGACTGAATCATCAGGTGTGTTTGAAAAGTATTCTCAAACTTTACCTGGTTCGCATTTCAGTAAACAGTTTGTATTGAGGTTTGGTTTCAAATCCAGTGAATTAGTACAATTTGTTCTTTTGTCTGGTTCACAGTTCGAGTGTCTGGCCTCAGTGTGGCTTCGATGATCATTTAATGGACTCTTAGGATAAACTCAGCTTTACTGAGATGAGTCTTTTGACCTAAAAAAAAAGAATTATTTAACTCCAACTTATGATAATAAGCATTTTATTTTACTGCTTTTATGTCTTTTTCTCTTGAATTTATAAAGCGTGTGTGAAGCTGGGCTTGAGTTTATCCGTGCCAAATGGAATCCAAGCAGAAGTGCATTCTTGTGTGTAATTATCTAATTCGGCCCATACTTTCACCTTTAGGGAGGGTGGAATCCCTGGAGGCTGAAAGCAAAGGAGGCATTATGTCCTTGGGCAGATAAGTTACAGTTCCGTCATTATAAAAGAAATACTTCTGCACCGAGAGCCATAACTCTTGGAGTTAGGAAATGTGCAAAATATCGAACGGATTGTTTTATTTTGGTTTTAGAGCTTCCAGAAATGTGAGTGCTGCAGAGCACCGCGAGGAGTGCTCGTTTATTCATTCGTCCGCTCGTTCCATATTTCATCTTTATTAGCTTGTTCCATGGATATATACTGTGTGCCAGTCGGTGTGTTCTAGGGTGAGGAGGACAGAACAAACCAGACAGTCTCTGCTCTCGTAAAGCTTATATATCAGCGGGAGAGGCAAAAAATTAATGGATAAACAAACGTGTGATCTTTGGTAGTGTAAGTGCTCTAAATAAAATAAAATAAATCGGGATAAGGGGGATAGTTTTCTTTTTAACAAATCAGATTATTTTTGAAACTTCGTATTGTGGCATCATTGGAGAGTCACATGAAGTTGTAAGAAACAACACAAAGAGATCTGTGTACCCTTCACTCAGTTTCCCCCAATGGTAATATCTTGTATAATATCATTACGAGGAGAATAACACTGATAAAATCCATTGACCTTATTCAGATTTCACGAGTGTTTTGTGCACTCAGGCGTATGTTAGTGTGTTTTTAGTTCTGTGCAGTTTTATCACATGTGTAATTTGTGTGACAAGCCACTACGGCCAAGGTACAGCGCAGTCCCACCGCAAGGATCCCTCTGCTACTCCTCTTCCTCCCCTCTGCCTACGCCCCATCAACTACCCTGTCCCCATCTCTATAATTTTGTCATTTCAAAGTGTTTTTGATATAAGTTTTATATGTAAGTAGCTTTTTTTACTCAGAGTAATTCCCTTGACATCCATCCAAGTTGTGGCATGCCTCAGGACTTTGTTTCTTTTTATTGGTGAGTGGTATTCCCCGGTGTGGATGTACCACAGTGTGTTTAACCATCCGCCCATTGAAGGACCATTGAGTTGTTTCCAGTTTGGGGTTACTATGAATAAAGCTGCTATGAACATTCATGTAGAAGTCTTTTGTGTGAACATGGTTTCATTTCTTTGGGACAAATGCCTAAGAGTGAAATTGCCAGGCAGAGTCATGAGCACATATTTAGTCTTGTAGGAAAGTGTCAGCCTCTTGTTGAGAGTGGTTGCACCATTTTGCCTTCCCATGAGCAATTTACTAAGGGTCTCTGCATCCTTACCAACATTTGATGCTATCATTATTTTTTAGCCATTCTGGTAGCGGTCTCACTGTGGTAACAACATCTGATATTTACTAATAAATGCAGTCTTTCAAGGGAGTCTCTTTAAGGGGTGTATAGTCATGAATATTGACATCTCTCAGAGTGATTCTAAAGTTGTTCTGATGGCTCAGAGCCTATTTCGTCCTAAGTGACCCATAACAAAGGATGACAGGAAAATGTTTGTACCCCCAAGCTTGGGAAGGGCAGACAGTGTCACTTTGAATTTCAGTGAGACCCTGAGGAGCTGAAGAACTGCTGATTTGCTGCCTTTTCATTGTATCAGTTAGGATAGGTCAAGTTGTGCTGTGGTAATAATCAACCCCCAAATCTCAGTGGCTTAAGACAACAAAGGCTTATCTCTCGCTCATGCTACGTACATATCTAGTGAGAGTTAGAACAAACAGTGAAGGGTTCTGCCCAACCTAGGGCTCCAGGCTGATGGTGCAGCCACCATTTCCAGCATTCTTGGTTCATGCAGAGGGAGAGAGGGAAAGGGGAGGGGAAGGTCTCTCACCAGCAATTAAATCACCCACCAGCATGTCACTTGCTAACTCCTAGCTTTCTAAAAGATGGCACATGGCTTCGCCAGCTGAAGGGAATGGGCAGAGCAACCCCACCATGTGTACTGAAAGCGCAGAGCCAGAAATATTTGTTGAAAAGCATCAGTGTGAGCCACACACAGTCTGTGGGAGGAGGAGTAGGCATTCCAGCCTGCGTTCATCAAGGGATGAGCTGGGCAGCCGCAGGTAGGTTAATAACACAACAAAATCAGTTTCGTGCCAGGTGCAGTGGCTTACGTCTGTAAACTCAGCAGTTCGGGAGGCCAAGGCGGGAGGATTGCCTAGGGCCAGGATTTCGAAACCAGCTTGGGCAACACAGGGAGACCCCATTTCTACAAAAATTTTTAAAAATTAGCTGATATGGTGGCACATGCCTCTGAGGCAGGAGGATCACTTGAGCCCAAGAGTTGGAGGTCATAATGAGCTGCAATTTCGCCATTGCACTCCAGTCTAGGTGACAGAGCAAGACTCTGTCTCAAAAAGAAAAAAAAAAAATCAGTCTCATAACTTCAGAACCATACCTTGTTTTTACTCCCAATAATATTATATAGTCTTAGCAGGCTGGGCTCTAAGTTGTTTTTGATTGTGAAAATTAAATTTACCCTTAAAGAAGTAAAAATTGCAC
>CAUYRT010078768.1:0-31611 GCA_963574885.1 Lepilemur ruficaudatus
CTTACCCCTCACCTTAGCAGAAGGCCTTGCATCTACAGCACAGAGGAGCTGGCAGCCATCAGGTAGGAATTCCCCATCTCAACGCCACCTCTACACAACCACCTGCATCCATCCTGTGCTTGCCACCTTCCCTTCTGGCCCAGCAGAGGCTTGGTACAAGCCTCCCTCTGGTCTGAGACAAATCCTCGCTTGGATCCAGCCTCCCAGCTCCATAGGTGCCTTGGAATGCTGGTGATGATCTCTCTTTCTCTTTCTTTCTCTCTCTCTCTCTCTCTCTCTCTCTCTCTCTCTCTCTCTTTCTCTCTCTCTCTCTCTCTCATAACAGATTATCATTGTTTTCTTGTTTGTTTCTTTCACCAGAATCTGATTGACTTGAAGGCAGTGAATATTTCTACTCTATATCTCTGTATTCCTTGCACAGTGCCTAGCCTATGGTAGGTCCTCAATATACACTTTAAATGAATGAATGAGAAATTATAAAGGATAGACTTTATTCATAACCATTTTAAAATTCTTATACATGGTCTTACTAATAAGATTACCTCAATTTAATAATAGTTAACACTGATTCAGTGAATAACATGTGCCAGGTACTGTGCTAAGTGCTTTCCATGTATTAATGTACTTCATTTTCATATCAATTTGGAAGTAGGCATTGTTATTACCCCCTCCCATTTACAACTGCAGAAACTGAGGCACAGAGAGGTTAAGGGAACAGCCCAAACTGACTCAGGTAGTAAGTGGCAGAGCTCAGCTTTGCAAAAATCCTGTCCTACCCAAAAGTCCTTCCTATTCTTCAAAAAACTTATTTGGGAGTGTTTCTTCCCATGTCATCTTTATGAAAAAATTGGGAGGTTGAGAGACCAGATTAGAAAGACTTGGTATATTAATTGTTAAGTCAGACACAAAAATCATATTATAGCTTCATGTGGCCTCAGTTTCTACAGTATAATGTTTCCTTCCATCCCTTCACAGAAGGAGAAGTGGTGGATCCAATTAGTACATTTATGAGCAAAAAGCATTGAACAGGACAGGTGAGTATTTTTTATTCTCTCTTTTCCCACCATCCCCCCTTTACCTGCTTTTTATTCTTCTCCCAGACTCCCTGCCTTAAGATAAACATTCAGAGCAGTCTCTAACCCAGATATCAGGATGGAAAGAGGCCTGCAATTGTCCACCTGCTCAATCTATGGCCTGGTAGTAACTTCAGTTCAAGGGGAAGAAGCTTCAGACCATTTGAGCCTTGGGTCCAAGCCCCGTTCTCTAATACAGCATTACCAGTGCTGAAGTTAGTTGTTTTGATCCCTGTATGACTCTAGTGTCCATATCTCAATTGCATGGGAAACCAGAGCAGATGAAGTGTGATTATAGCCCCTTAAACCCCATCAGAATTCAAGTGGAATATATTACATCTATTCCATAATTCATGTATTTATAAGCCAAATGCTATCTATTGTTGATTCTCACCCTTTCCTAACACAAAGAAGCCTTTTTCGTATCAAAAATTATCACAAACACCCACAAGAGAATAATTGTACTTTTGAACCTATTAGTAATTCAAATAAGTGAAGGCTAGGAATTCAGAAATGTTTTAGATGCATTTGCATTTGATTATGTGCAATTGTATCTATATTCATTTGAAAGATGCTTATATGAACTTGGTGCATAGTAAGCACTCAATAAGTACTTGGTTATGTAACGAATAAATGAACATACACATGATGTTTTATTTATCAGGTCTAACAATGAAGTTCGTTGCACAGTGAACCTGCAGCTACCTTGCAATAACACAAAGGCTCACCCCACCGTACTCCCTGCCAGGAACCCATATCTTATACGTGATATAAGATGTAGGTGATCTTAGACCCTTGAATGTCAGCATATAGATGAGCATGTGTATATGCTGTGGTTTGAAATGAGCCTGACTTTGTCTATTGTTCATAGCCACTGTATCGATAGTCAGTGTTCTCCAGAGAACTTATAGGATACATACATGCATATGTTTGTGTGTGTGTGTGTGTGTGTGTGTGTGTGTGTGGAGAGAGAGAGAGAGATTAATTTTTTTAAAATTTTCTAACATGATTGTAGGGCTGGCAAGTCCAAAATTATAGGGCAGGCTGGCAGGTTGGAAACTGAGCCAGGAAACTCACTCTTGAGACAGCATTTCTTCTTCTCTGGGAAACCTGTTTTTGCTCTGAAGGCCTTCAGCTAATTGAATGAAACCCACTCACATTATGGAGGGTAATTTCTTTTACTCAGAGTCAACTGATTGTAGCTGTTAACCACATCTGCAAAATACCTTCACAATACCTAGATTAGTATTTGATTAAATAACTGGGTACTATGTCCTGGCCAAGGTGACACATAAAATTAACCATCACAGACATTTTTCTCCATTACTTTATACATAACACATCCACTTAATCCATAATGTGTGTGTCCATCTGTATCAATATATAAAGATAGAAAGATTATTTAAACTCTGTATTTGTTTTTGTTTTTTTTCTTTACTCTATTAGTGTTTCCCAATTGGGGACCATGAAGGAAGTAATAAGCTATTTGCGCTACTTATAATATTTTTTAAAGATTGGCAAGGATGTCCTACATTTTCTGATTAAAATAGCCTTTTTTACTTTTTTCTGAAATTATATCTTCTCCACTTAGCAAGGTAATTATTTCATACAAAAACAAAAAAAGTGTAATTTAATAAATGCACTATATGAGAAGATCTTTTGAAACTCAGTTCACTATGGGAAAATATTTATAGGTGTCTTTAGTGGGGAAAATATTGGCATTAAACCAAGACATAATGAACTCAAAAAGCTTTCTGCTTTGGGTAGTACCGTCTCAAAGTCTTGGATGAAACTCAAAATTCAAACTCATTAAGCAGTCCCAGGCTCAGCATCTGTTGGTCCAGTCTGCAAGAGGGAGCCCACAGTTTTCTCAAAACAATGTGTGACAGGACTGCTTTCACAGTGCAAGCATCCGAGCGTGGTGGGGCTTGCTGCTTCCTTCCCTTTGACTTGCTCTGCAGCCCGCCTTCCTGGTCTGTGGATTCCCCACTTCTCAGACCCAGCGTCTGCTCTAACCTCACCCCCAACCCCAACCCCAAGGGACTGACTTCTACTCTCCACTCAGTGCCACCTCTTCACACCACTGCGTTATCTTTAAGGCACAATGGCCACCCACCTTCTCCATCAGACCTTCCCAACCCCATCCCTGACCGCAGGAAAACTGTTCCCAGCTTCCGCTCCCATATCTGCGTTACCAGCTAGGCATCAAGCACTTCTTGGAACATGTCGTTACATGTTAATTTCTGCTGCACCTCACTCGGGAGCATGGAGCTGTCTGAGCAAGAAGCACCTGTTCTATATTACACATCAGCGTGGGTGAGTTGGGAGTCTGCCTCATAGCTCTTGACTTGGGGCTCCTGTTTGACATCTCTTTCTCAGAGTTGATGTTTTGTTTCTTTTCCATGCCCTCATAACATGTGTGGTGTCGTGTCCTCACCAGCAGGCACATTTGCCTCTCACTGTGCCACAGTTTACCATACCTCTTGGGCATGTCCATTCTCAGAACTCCTGAAAGTGAATTCCAAGGATGCCGCACAGTCGATATTCAAGTCAAACCATCTCAAACTCTAAAATTTAATACAAATCTGTCCTCTCATTTGTGAGTAATGTGATAATAGGCAGAAAATTAGTGTGTGCATCATATCATATAAACATATGTATATATGTCATATTTCTGTATATATCATGTTCATATATGTATAAAATAATAACTAATTTGGTGCATTTATTTTCTGCCAAACACCAAAATATAAACTCTATATGCTTTATCTTCACCTGATAAAATATTTATAATAACTCAATATGACAGTTGTTATTATTTTCTTCCATTTTACAGAGGAGGCATTGGCGTCTGGAGAGTTTAGAGACCTACTACACGTGTGCTCGTGAGGCTTGTGCCCAGATGACCTTCTTTGCACTCTTACAGAGGACATTGGTCTTTGCTTTGCCTTTAGACCAAACTCACCTCAGTAATGTGCAGTTAGAGAGGCAGGTGATGGATAAGGTCACAGGTTCTGATGGCACACTGTCTGGGTTTGGATCCAGTCCCACCAGTGACTAGCTAAATGAATTTCCAGGATTCCCTTGGTCTCTATTTCTCCATCTGTAAAGTGGGGATAATAAGAGAACCTGCCTCCTGGAGTGGTTGTGAAACATGGTAGATGCCAGGTTGCTTGCACTGCATTGCACCTGCCTGATTATACTGCCTCTAGACACAGCCCCAGGCCAATAAAGTCTCCAGCCGAAAGGATCAGAAGATTTCAACCTCTGTTTTAGATGCCAGATTTGGGGGACTAGACGGGAAAATGTTGGTTAGTTATTAAGTTGGGTGAAGACAGAGAGGGGCCAGGGCATTTGTTCTGCTCATGGGGCATGAAAGAGCCTGGCATAAGGGGTGTTGAGAACAGTGAAAATCTATTCTACTGAATAAATGGAGGGCAGGCAAGCAGTTGGCAAGAGGGAAGGAATAGAGAAGGGAGATGCTATCCAGGATGAACCAACAGGAGACAGACAGTGTAATGGACAGTAGTGCCAATGCTCATCATCCCCAGCTCCATCACATCTGAATGACACGTGTTTGGCATATTGTATAATGTCTTTTTGATTCATTTTGCCTGTGTATGAAATGGAAATGATAATATTCCTGACCACTAACCATTACTGTGAGAATTAAGACGATACAAAAATGCTTAGATGAGTGCCCGGCCCAACAGCTATTACTATTATATTAGTATCCTATTGCTGCTGTGACAAATTATCACAAACGTAGTGGCTTAGAACAGTATGAATTCATTCTCTCACAGTTCTGGAGGTCAGAAGTCTAAAATCAGTGTCACTGGGCTACAGGCAAGGTATTCGAAGGGCCTATATCTTTTGGAGGCTCTGAGGGGAGAGAATTAGTTTCCTTGCCTTTTCCAGCTTCTAGTGGCCATCTGTATTTCTTGGTTTGTTTCCCCTTCCTCCACCTTCGAAATGCATCACTCCAATCTCTGTTTCCATCATCACATCACCTTCTCCTCCTCTCCTAAATCTCCCTCTGCACCCCTCTTTAAAGGACACTCTCAGGGTCCCCCCCAGATAATCCAGGATGATCTCCCCATTTCAAGATCTTTAACCTAATTATATCAGCAAAGTCCAGTCCATTCGCTATCTATATAAGTGACATTCTCAGGTTCTGCGATTAGAACATGAAGATTTGGAGGGGCCATTATTCAGCCAACCATGTAAATTAATACTAGTGTCACAGCAGATGGGTGGATAATAGTGATGGGGAATCTGAGGTGCATGATAGTCAGAGGAGTGGTTTGTATGCACTGAGGGTACTAGTTATGTTCATGATGCTAGGTCATGGTGAGGATTTAATGAGGTACCACCTGCCTGACACAGACAGTCAGTTCTCAAAAACTGTCAGCTGTTAGTATTATCATCGTTGTTCCTAATATTATTCAATTTCTCACCTCTCTTTCTCACTACACAGCAGGTGATTTGAGTAGCACTATCCCCAGTTTCAGGATGGGCTGAAAATGGTCTAAATGCCATAGTGATTGCTCTAGCACTGGATATGTTAGCTAACATGGTCTAATCCAAGCTGACTTTTTGGGGGTTATGAGAAAGCTGCTATATATAGGTATCTTGACACATAAAGGAAGCCAGCCTAAGTATGAAGCCAACACATGAGATAGGATAGAACTGAAATTATGCAGAGGAGTGGAGCCAGGTTCCTGATCAAGCTATGCCTAAAGTCCTACCTCTGGACTTTTCATTCATCTAATGCAATGTTTCCTTTACTGCTAAGCTATTTGGAATTGGATTTTGCCTTCCCTGTCACCTAAGTCATCTTGGAAATAAGCAGGCATTGCCAACTTCAGTTTGTAGGTGAGGAAACAGAGGCTCAGAGAGACAGGTGAATTGTCAACCTTGGAGAGCTAGTACAGGACAGTATGGAGGACTCAACCCAGGCCTGAGTGACCTCATAACCAGTATTGTTTCCCCCACAAAGTGCTGTGTGGTGGGAGCTGCTTAATCCTCTTCCTCCCTTGGTTCCGACAGTACTGGGAGCTGTCTGATGTCACCAACAGAGTCAGATGGTCCTGCCTATGGAGGGAGCCACACAGAGGCTGAAAACCCTGTAGCACCAAATGGGGATCACATCTGCAACCCCCCAAGCCAGCACATGGACACAGGAGGAGTGAATGAGCCCAGAGGCTGTGTCACCCACTGTGTATCTGACATCCTCCTCCAGAGACAACTACTTGAAAAATATTGTTTCTGGGCTCCTTGTGAAAGCATCTCAGTTGCATTTTAATTCTCTCCAAACAAGATATTATAACAAAAGCTCAAGGGAAGTGGCAAGTAAATTGGCTAGTTTTCAGTGATCTAGTAAATGCCATGAATTGCTTTAAGCAACTGCTTAGGTTATATCATTTAATCACCATAACCTTGTGGGTAATATAATTAAGCTTGCTGAGCTCATGGGGAAACTGAGACCCTGTAGGGTTAGGTCACTTGCCTGGCTGATAAGTGGACAAGACAGAGTTCAAACCCAAGCCTGAACTGCTGAACACTGCATGCTGTTTCCATGACATCACACAGGCTCCTCTAAAAATATTGCTATGACCATTGCTTCTGGGACATTGCCTAATGTGATGACCTCAACACCATCAGGCAGGATAGCCTATCCCAGGAGCTAATGAGAGAGAAAATGCCAAAGTCGCAATGGAGGAGAATGAGCAGGCAGCCTATGGAATGCTCAGGTGAATTTACAGGGCAATCACAAAAGCCTGCTGGGTACAAAGGTAACCTGGGGACATCCTGGGGACAAGGTGGCTCAAGTGAACACCCCAAGGACAGCCATGATCTCAGATTCAGTAATTACCATGTTCCCAAAAGAGATTCAGAGGACAGTCACAAAAGGACCAATGATTCATGCCTGAAAGGGCATAGGTACGTTTTTGTCTGGCCCCGTAGAAGCAGCCAGGCTTTGGTGTTGGAGTAGGAGCTACCGCTGGGAGAAGGGAGGGAAAAGCACTTGGACAGTGAGTCCCATCGATGCCTCTGCAATGAGCTAGCAGCCTATGTTTGAAAACTGTTCTGCAAATCAGCTACAGAGTCATCTTCCACCCACCCCACTGGCCCAAGTGAGTTATGATTTATGAACCGAAAGGAATGCTTGGTCATCTCATTGCTTACCTGCCTCCTGGGATGGAGAATGGGCTGGCTGATTTTTGCATGTAATTTTCAAAGGTGCTATTAATTTTAAATTTAACCAGGAAGGGCTGTTGTTGAGAAAGAATAATGTCAACAACCTAAGGGCCCCAGGAGATGTTTCAGCATCTTGACTGCCAGGTAATATCCAAGTTTCTTTTCAGGGTTAAAAGAAAAACTCTGTGTTTGAAGATGCAGTCAGAGCCAGGCCAGAAGAGGAGCAGAGGAGGAAACGTTTCCAGGGCCTCTGAAATGGAGTAGGGCACAGCACTACTGGCGTGGGAGCAGTGAAGAAAAAGGTGGTGGGGAATAGTAAGTAGAGACCAAGCTGAGGCTAGAAAATACCTGAGGCTTATTATGTATAAACATATAAACAACTGTTGGAATTTCAGGAATGGGTTTTCTTTAGTTTGGTTTAATATCATGATTTTCCAGAGAGACAGGCAATGCGGGTCAAATGCTGGTTTCTCTGATTATATTGTCCAGCCTTTTGCCCTCATCATTTTTATACCCATCAATGAGGCCCTGGGTTGGTCCAGCAGGACTGACCTTCTCAGTGGCCAAGGATCTAAGACTCTAAGAGGTAGATTAAAACTAGCCACTGAAACATCTATGGGGGGCTTATAAGTGGTGGAAACTCTTGCTTCCTGGCAGTTCTAATTATACAATTTGTGGGATTTATTTATCCTTTCGTTCATTTGACCAAAATTTCCCGAGAACCTACTTTGGGCTATGTGCTGTGCCAAGGGCTGGAATGTACTTTGTAGTGTATTTTCTTCTTGGGTAGGTGATACGGGCATGTTGGTATGTTGGCGGTGGTGGTGACAGTATGGTGGTGGTGGTGGTGATATGACAGGGGTGCAGGTGACAGTGAAGGGGATAGAATTGCTGACAGTGGTGGAAGAAGCAGAGGTGTGTGTCCATGGTAATGGTGGTGGTGGTAGGAAGTTGGGGGAGTGACAGGGATGGGAGTGTTGGCAGCATTGACAGTGGCTGTGGTGACAGTGGTGACAGTAGTGTTGGTGGTGGTGATAGTGGTCCATGGCGATGGTGGAGGTGGTCATGAAGGTGGTGGAGGTGATAGTCAAGGTGTTGAGTGGCTGGCAATGGTAGTAGACGCAGAGGTGGTGTGTCCCCAACAGTGATTGGAAGACATGGGTGGAAGGAGGCTGAGGGTACTGAGAGAGGGTGGTGTTGGTGATGTTGACAGTGACTGTGATGACAGGGCTGGTGGTGGGCTGTTGTTGGTTATGGACATGGCACAGCAGCAGTGGTGGTAACATGAGTGGTGGCAGCATGCTGACGGTGACGTGTGAAATGCAACTGGGCTAAATTTCTGGTGTTTTGTCTGACCCCTTATTCTGTAGGAAGATCTCCCAATCACTTTATCTGAGTAACTCAGTGTTTAAGTCATGTTGAAGTGCATAACATGTGCCTGAAATTTTCAATCCTATTATCTCACAATAGCAATGTGAAGAAGACAGGCTTATCTTCATTTTATAGACCAGGAAACCGAGGCACCGAAGGGCTAAGAGAATTTCCTGAGCTCTCAGAATAAGTGTCAGAGACAAGACCACGATTGCATTTCTCTGATTCTGGGTCCAGGATCATCCTTGCCTCCTCCAGCTGCTCATTTATCCCCAGTCCCCAGGAGATCGCTGAGGAACATGGAGGGGAATGACTCCATTGTCTGGCACCTGGTCCGATGGGCCGAGGAAGGAATGGGCAGTATGCATAGTATCCATGCGCCAAATGCACCCTAAAGGAAATGAGTGCAGGGCCCTTCACAGCTCCCTGGAATCCCTGAGCCCCTCCCCCAGGCACCATATGTAGCCCAATTTCACCTTAGAACCAGCTTGCTTGGCTCAGGTGTGGGGGCAGGCTGGGGCCCATCAAGGAACACAAGTCCATGCCGAAGAGAGAGCACAGGCCCATAGCACACTGTCCTGGGTTCAAATCCCCTCTCTTCTACTTCCTAGCTTTGGCCCCTAAGCAAGTCCTTGACCCCTTGGGGAAATGATACCTACCTCCCAGGATTGGTATGAGAATTAAAGTTGATGACATATACAGAGTGCTTGGATGGTGGGTTCTGCCTGAGCAGGCTGTAGGCTCCCAAGCAGTGGTCACAGAAACCAGAAGCGGGAGCTGAACCTTCGTGGTGGAGACTTGTCAGCTCTACCTATGGGGATACGGTGTGGGAAGAGTGGGCAGGGCCTTGAAACTTCCCGGATTTGTGGCCTCACTGAGTTCTCTGAGTTAAATGCCCTGTCCCTAAATCACATCCCAAACTACCCATTCTTCCCTGAGTCATTGTGGCAGAAAAGGAGTTGGCTTTGTGATAGTCAGCTCTGTTGGTTGCTGCAAAACCTTTGTTTTTTGGGTCCTTAATATGTAAACATCTCTCATAGCCCACAGAAAATATATGGACCGGTTTGCCCCTGGATGTCCCTGTGGGGTTCTGGCCCCTCCCATAAGAAGATGCTTTTTCTCTGAGTCAGGAAGGAAGGTCCAGTCTCCCAGGAGCAGCCTGGGGACAGGCTTGACTTCTTCCAAAAGCCTTTTCAATGGCTGCAGCCGGGAAGGGTCTCAGGAGAACCACCGGCTGTTGTCAAGCATCCTAGAATGAGATTTGGAGCATCCCTGCTTTGCCATTTCCTGGCGGTATGACCTTGGCACATCACTTCATTTCTCTAAATTTCAGATTTATCATTCATAACATGGTGATGATTAATGCCTGCCTCCCAGAATGGGTTCAAAGATAAATGAGACAATGACACACACAAACTGTTGAGTCCTTTAGAAAGTAATTTAAATTCCTTTCAATTATTTTGAGGTACATATAATAAATTGGTTCACTGATCTTTTTCTTGGTTGTGCATTGATATTCTTCTTAGCCATTATTCCATCAGCTCTTAAGATAGTGTAAAAATACAAATAACTGACACTAAAATGATGCCAGCTTCATAAAATGGATTATGTGATAATTCTGTGTCTCATATTGGTTTTAGGCATTAGGCACAATTTCTGAATTTTAATGTGCATAAAAATTTTCTAGAGACAATGCAGATTCCAAGGCCATACCTACTTGTGATTCAAGTTCAGTACATCCGGGATGATGGCCAAAAATCTGCATTTTTTTGTTATTGTGGTCAATAACACTTATCATGATATTTACCCCCTTAACAAACTTTTAAATGTGCATTTTTGTTGACTATAGGTAGATAAGAAAATGTGGTATACATAAAATGGAATGCTATTTAGCCTTTAAAAAGGAAATTCTGAATATTCAACAAGATGGATGAACCTTGAAGACATTATGCTAAGGGAAATAAGCCAGCCACAGTAGGACAAATACTGCATGATTCCACTTATATGAAGCACCTAAAATAGTCAAATTCATAGAATCAAAGAGTAGAATGGTGGTTGCCAGGGGCTGGGGGAGAGGGAAATGGGGAGTTATTAATCAACGGGCATAAAGTTGGTCAAGCAACAAAAATCTGCATTCTTAACAAGTACCTTTGGCTCTGTGTTTTTCAACTGTTTCACCACAATTTTTTCTAAAGGATTACATTATGACCCAGTGTACACAACTGAAACAAAAGTTTCATAAAACAATAATTACCCAATAATTGCCCTTACTATCTACAAGGCACACAGATACTGTCTAGTCTATGCTCTTATTTTTCACTCTGTTTCACGTCTAATCTAAATGCTAGTTATGACTCACTACATTGATTTTGTGTCAAAAACTACAATTTAACAAACGTTGATTCTGGTGCATGTGGTCTGAGATCTGCTTTGAGAAACAATGACCTCTGGATGCCTCCAGGGTCTCCCAGCCTCGAGGTGGAAACCCAAGGAACTCTTACATGGAAAGGGTTGTGTTGGTCTGTTTTGGCTGCTGTCAAAGTACCACTGACAGGGTGGCTTCAACAACAGATGTTACTTCGTCACAGTGCTGGAGGCCAGAAGTCCGAGATCAAGGTGTCAGTCAGCAGGACGGTTTCCTTCTGACGACTGTGAGGGGAGGGTCTGTTCCAGGTCTCTCTGCTTGGTTTGTGGATGGCATCTCCTCATCTTCTTCACATCTTCTTCCCTCTGTACGTCTGTATCCCAACTTCCTCTTTTCATAAAGACACCGGTCACATTGGATCAAGGCCCACCCAAATGGCCTCATTTATATTAATTGCTCCTTTAAAGGCCATATCTCCAAATACAGTCACACTCTGGGATTGCAGGTTATGGCTTCAACACAAGAATTTTTTTGGCAGGGGGGCCCTGAGAGACAATTCAGCCCAGGGTATAATTTGTGCTGGGCACTTTCCATGAACACTACAGTGGAGATAACTACCTACAGTTCCGAGAGCATCCAGAGGACAGAGTCATTGATTCATTAGGCCAGCAGGACATTAGGAAGACCCCACGAAGAAGGTAACATGGGAAGTGGGCTTGAAGATGAAAAGGTGTCATCAGGTGCAGAAGATTCAAAAATGGAAATTCTAAGTAGACAAAACTTTGTATGCCAGAGCTTAAAAGTGTGAAAGAACAAGCCACATTGAAGAGAACTGGGTGGGATGAGAGGGGTGAAGAGAGAGATGGTTGCAAATGAAGGTGGAAAGACCACTGGAGACCAAATGGCCAGGGGTCTCAAATGCCAGTCGATGACATTAGTAGACTCGATCCTCCCAGTGGCTTCCATGAACGCCATCTATCAGAGCATCATTGAGGCCCAGATGTTAGATCTGGAGGAGACACAGAGAACCACCAGTTTGAACTCCTCCAGTTACAGATGACAGATGAGAAGAATGTGGCTCAGAAAATATGAGCGATTTGGCCGAGATCACACAAGAGAGTCAGCAGCAGAGAACTTCACCAGCACCTGAAGGGGTCAATCCTTTATGTTCTCTACAACATCACATGTAGTCCCTGGGACTCTGGAAGCACTAAGATTTATACACTCCAGAGAATAGAAGGGGGGGAAATCCCCTCTCCATCATCCTTCCAATCACAATAACATTATACTAGGTCTTAAGAGGGGCCAGGAAAAATAGTTACCTCCAGTGATTTATGATCCAAGAACTGAGACCACCTACCATGCTCTGGCCTGAAGCAGATTTCACTTCCATTCTGAAAGCAACACAAGAGCCGCAGCCTGCTGGCCCTATGCGTGGGTCAGGACCCACCCCTGCCTCAGGACCCAGGGGCCTCAACAGCCCTGTATTCACCCTACCTTGCTATTTATGAAGAACAAGAGGCACAGACTATTGGGGAGCAGGGCAAGATTTATTTTTGTCTCTTGTGTCTGTAAGGAAATTAATCCCAGATCATCATGCCAGGATGGAGGGGTGGTGGCTGAGCTCTTTCCTGGGAAACAAAGGGCAACTACTGATGCTGGAGAGGATTGGGGGTAGCAAGGGTTGGGTATCCATCACCCTGTTCCTTCAAGGGCAATGCAAGGTCCCATCATCTGTATGCTGTCTACCCATATTCCTCCAAGGCAGGCGTCCTCTTTTGCCTAGGTGAAGTTTTTAGCTAAGTTTTAGGTTTGGATAACCCGGTAAATGCCAGTGCTGGATTCCCTCAATAGGAATAAGTTGGCCAGATAAGTGTATCATAACCTTGGACCTGGGGGAGCCCAGTGAGTTGAAGGCTGGGAGCCAGTGAGGAGTAGGAGAAGGAGTGGTGGTGGCAGGTGACAGCAGAGAGCTGCAGGCTCGATGAAGCTGGGGATGGGTTCTTCAGGTGTTCTTAGGGAAGCAAAGGGACTGGAAAGTGGGAGAAGAGCTGGTGCAGGTGGCATGGTTGACCATGGAATTTGATGAAAGTAGTCCCTGCATGGAGAACTTGGGGAGGACACCAGGTGAGCTTGGATCTGGGCATCATGAGAGGGAGCTGAGCAGGGTCGGGGGGCGTAGGTGCTACACACTCAATCTCACTGTGCTTCTGTTTACTCAACTGTTGAAACAGAATTCTACCAATTTCTCCATCTTCTGCCAGCTCATTGTGAGCAGGGAGCTGGGAACCATGCACCACAGAGGTAAGAAAGGTGTTTTCCTGAAGATTTGATTTCCTAGACTACAGGGAACCGTTGCACAGAAGTGGCAGGATGGGAAGCAAGCTTCATGGAGATCTACCTGGCAGCAGGCATGAAATTGGCAGAGAGAGACAGGAAGACGTCTTTGAGGACTAAAGGGCTTGAGGCATAAAACAGTTAGCAAACTGTTGCAGGCTCTCAGGGAGAGGTAATTAATTCCATTCAGCTGTTAGTTGGTGTTCTGACTGTACACATTCAGAATGGTGGGGTTTGACAGGCCCACTGCTGCTTTGCAGAATAAATGGAAAAATAGTCCTTCCACAGAAAAACCAATACAGAATCTTTTCATCTAATTGATCCCTAAGCTCCCGACTTTTGTCTCTGCCCCCAGCACTGCTCCCTTGAATCATACCCCCTTGATCCCCTACCCCATGTCCAGGCTTCTCCCGCTTAGGGGAAACAGCATGCACCTGTAGCTGTTACTGGTTGACTTTGTACGGCAAGCCCCCAGGGGACCTGCTTGGGTCAACTGAGTCTCCACCTCAGCTGATGGATATCGTGTGGTGAGAATTGCTTGGGAACCTTGAGCAGAGCAGCGAGGCAGGAGGGCTAGCGGAAAACAGCAGGAAACCTCCTGTGGTGGACACTGACCCTGTGCCTTCTGAGCTGGAGGCATGGTCTTGCTGCCTGTTCACATGGCACCCTAAGGCTCCAGCTCCCACCACCAGCACAAATCCCCACCCTCGGGGCTTAGGGCCAGGTACACAGGCCCGGGAGCTGGCAGAAAGGGAGGTGTCTTTAGCCAGGAATGGATTTTCTCTACCAGCCCACCCAAACATTGTTTGGCCACCTTTGCCTCTGAGCTTTTCAGGAGGGAAAACAAGGTGGGGTGGAGGGAGCCCTGGTGGGCTCTGGAACCCTTCTGTTTTCTTAGGGCATCGCAGTAGGTCCAAAATGACTTTGGGTTTGAAAGTGAAATGTCGGCACAGGGTGGAATCCGGATGAATGTGGCCCAGATGTTTCTGAGCGATTTATTTTTGTTAATGGAAAATGGCTGAGCTAATAACCCTCAGAAACATTTCTGTAGTGAGAGTTGAAGTCTGTTTTGCCTCTGTGTTTCATGTATTTGCTTGTGGTTTTCTTTTAGGGACGTAAAGAAAGAAATTGGATGTCGAAAAAAGCCCAAGTAACAACTTTGTCTGTGTGACAGCTGATGCCAAAATCCCAAGCCTAGATTTTCTGACTTGATTTCTACCAATTATTGGCCATTCACCAAGGCCCAAGCTCTCCTCCTCATTATCTCATTTTATCCCTGTGACAAGCAGGAAATCAAGGCTCAGGGTGACAGTGTGTCCTACCTAGCCAGAGTCACATAGCCAGTAAGGAGATGACAAGGGCATCTAAGGGCTGAAAGGGACTTTGGGAGGTCTTCTCATTGATCCATTTGTTTTTTGTCAACACCCCCATTGTATAACCTATACTAGGTCAGAGGGTCCAGTGAGTTTCCTTCTTCTTAGAGCAGAGGCACTGCTTTCTGGCCAGCAAGGAAGGGACTATCTTTGACATCCCCACTCCCCACCTTCTCCTGGCTAAGGAGTCACTGCCCTGCAATCTCATGCTGTACTCGTGGTAGAGTGGAAGGGCTTCGAAGCAGACAGAACCAGGTCCAAACCTAAGCTGCACCACTCACAAGCTAGATGACTCTGAGCAAGTCAGTTATTGAGGTTCTCTGTGTTTAGTTTCCTAATTACCAGGCAGGAAGCTCTCTCCAATGCTGTCTCGGTAGCTCCAGCTGCAGCCTATGGAAGGGGTGTTGTAAAGACAGCTTTAGCACAGAATTAACTCTCAGCACATGGTGGTTATTACACATAACTATGGAAATGAGTAAGCAAGTGAGTAGTGAATGTGCTTCTCCCCTCTGTGAGGCTACGAGAGACTTGCTGATTACCAAGTTTAACCATAAAGAAAGGCACATAATGCTTCGCCTTGTGTTTTTGCCTTACTGGAAAGTGGCCACCTTGTGCTCAGAGGAATATGCAAATGACATTATAGGAGCAAGATAATGGCTTGAGAGGAGACAAGCTTGCCATGACCTTCATCTCCTCTTGTTTCCACATATTGGGATCCCAGGACTAGATGGGATCCAGTAGGATCAACTTGTTTCAAACCTGCATTTAAGCAAGATGGGACCTAAACCATCTGCAAGGAGCAATTGTTGCATACCTACCACTTGTCTGGCACTGTGTCGGCAGGCATAGGTAAATAGATAGAACCTCAAATCCTCCTCTCATCCTTCCAGAGAGGCAGGAGAGGATAAGCAAACAGAGCAGCAACTTTGGAGTCAGGTGAGATGGGTTGAAATCCCGACTCAGTATATTTCTCTCTGTGTGATTTTGGGCAAGTTGTTCTTCCTCGCAGAATCTGTATAGTAGTGGAAGTTACATCTACTCATATGAATTGCTTTTAATCAGATAAGATTCCTACAGCACATAGGATACTCTCTGGCACAGAGGAGAGTCACAGGAGTGCTAACTCTCGTTTTTATTTGCTCTGCAAAGTTGTTGCCATCCTAATGCACAGGTGAGAATGTTGATCTCTAAGACAGAAAGAGACTTGCACAAAGTCACAGAGATAAGGGGCAGGCATGGAACTAAACTGGTTTTCTAGCATCCAAGTCCTATTTCTGTTCAAAGGTGCAATAAATATTCACTGAGCACTTAATTATGCCCCATGTGATGGGAGATGGGCTGGGCATTTCTAAATGATCCAGAATCCCAAGGATCTCACATCCTAGTGGGAGAAACATTTATTTATTGGACAACTATTTATTATGTTTCACCCATTTTGTATTTTTGCTACTATGTAAGATGGTAGAAATACAAGGGTGGACCTGACATGCATGGCTCTGTCCTTATGGAGTGTACACTTTTGAGGATGGACATTGTCCATGTATGGAAATGAAATGTGTTAAGTGCTCTGATGGGGAATCCTACAGTGTGGGGACTCTGTGAGGAAGCAGAGCTTAAGTAAAGTTGAGGTATCAGGAATGGAAAGGTTAGGACTTGGAGCAGCATTGGTCAGAGAGGGAGCAGGAAGTTCCAGGAGTGATCTGAAGAGGTGAGACCATGGAGCTTTGGGAGAGCTGGAGAGTTCAGTACAGCTGGAGTAGAGAGTGGGCAGTGGGCTTAGGTGAGGATGGAGTAGGAGAGCTGGGGCATCCTTGCAACCCAGGTCAAGGAGCCTGGATGCTTTCATGAGTCCAGTGCAAATCCTTCAAAGTATTTTAAGCCAAAGAGTAGCAGGATTTACGCTTTAGAAAGATTACTCTGGTTGCAGCTTGGAGAAGGGATTGAGGGAGACATAGCAATAAACAATTACCAGTAAAGTAAGGCAATGTTGTGATGGAGGCAGGGAATATTAAAAATATTTAACAACGGGTATCAAGTGGGCAAAAGCGAAATGGAACAGAAGGTTGCTGAGGTCAGCCCTGAAGGCCCCTGGCATGCCTGGCATTCTCCCAGCAAAGGGCTGGGCTGCTGGGTAGCAGGGAGGGGACATTCATGGGGCATGGGGGTTGATGTTGAGGGCAGTGGCTCTTTACTAGTTAGCATGCACTTGTTTCAATATTTTAGCCACTGATGAGGTCATCCTGGTGCATTTCATTGTGAACGTCAGCCAGGATGGGGTAAAAACTGAGTGTTTTGGGAGCCTGCAGGGAGACTTAGCAGATTCTGTGCATCTCACCTGTGAGCCAGTAATCAGCAAAAGGACTTTCCTATACTGATGGTGTGAACATCCTACAACTCCTGGTAAGACAGTTGTAACTTTTGAAAAGGATGTGTCACACAGAAGAATGGGGACACAGCTGCTTTAAAAGGGATGCAGCCTCACTGCGAACTGACCACTGATGGCAGCCACAGCAGGAGAGCATGTCCAAAACCACCTGCCGTGGCCAACCAGACTTTGTCTTGGATTCATCCTCCACAACTCCCACCCTTGAGATTCTCAACATCCTTCCTGTGTCCTGACCCTGACCAGGTTCTTGGTGAAAAATTTTTCTGATTCTTCTTGAGTCTTCTGTTTTTGTCTTGTCTCTTCTGCAAACACCACACCTTCCCAGCTCCTTTTCAGCCTCAGTCTGTGTCTTGCGGTTTCTTCTGCTTAACCATCCAGCTGAGCCCACACGTCTCATTCCCCACTGGCAGGCAACCCAGCTTTTCTCTGGGGGAAACAGTAACCTGGGAGACCTCTGGTTTGAGTGTGGTATTTGCTGCTTTGCAAACTGAGATAATCAAATCAACAAAGCAATTCAGCCAATCATTCATTCACTCATTCCGATTTTCCTGCCAGGGCAGAGTAAATGCTTTTGGGGTTCATCACTATTTCCATAGCTCCAACACTGATTGATAAATGGCCAACTGCATGAATTCATTGAGCATCTACTACATGCCTGTCTGCACTAGGGCTGCTGAATATACAAAGATGACATGATCCTGTATTTAGTGACCTTTAATCAATTAATTAGTAATTAATTAATTAGTTCATTCCGTCAGTCATTGCATCACCAGGCATGTAGAGCTGAGTGAATGCCCACTTTGTGTCAGGCACTATGAATAAAGAGCAGTCACTAAAGAAGATCATGGTCAAAAAGAGGTTGATGGATAAGGGAACAATTACAGTGGGAGAGGTATCATTAACTGGAAGATTGTGTCACCCGTGAAAAATGAAGATGGAAAATAAAACCAAAGTTTCCGAAACTCTCTTAGCATTAGGTATTGACTTTGGCAAGAGGATGGAGAGTGTGTGGTCCTGCTTGAATGACGAGGTCCTAAACTCTATGCTAGGGTTTTCCAAATCCATTTCATTTCAAAGATTTAAGTCTAATGGGTAAAAAAAAAAAATGCACTTGGACCATGAGCCAGACCTTGAGTTCATATGTGAGACTCACGCTCTGTAAACAGCACATGTAGACCTTACATGATTCTCAGGCAAAGCCTCGCACAAGTTTGTTGTACCAGCTCTCTCCTGTGGCAGGATACAAAACTTAATACAAGAGAAGCTATTCCCTCAACACGGTCATACCCAGAGAGATGAAAATATTAAGCATTAGGTAAGCATTTATGAGATCCAAGCCTCTGCATTTGTTCTTTACTCAAAAAATATTTATGGAGCCTATGTGTGTGCCAGGTACTGTGTTAGGAGCTCGATGCTTGTGGTGAGGTGTATCACTGCTGTCATGGGCTATATAGACAGAGAGGGTTCTCATTATATGCCAGGCAGTATTCTAAATAAACCATTTATAAATGTGGAAACTGAGGCACAGAGAAGTAACTCTCTCTTTTTTTTTTTTTTTTTAAAGACAGAATCTTGCTCTGTTGCCTAGGTTAGAGTGCCGTGGCATCAGCCTAGCTCACAGCAACTTCAAACTCCTGGGCTCAAGCGATCCTCCTGCCTCAGCCTCCCAAGTAGCTGGGATTACAGGCACACACCACCACACTCAGCTAACTTTTTCTATTTTTAGTAGAGATGGGGTCTCAAACTCCTGACCTCAAGTGATCCTCCCACCTCAGCCTCCCAAAGTGCTAGGATTACAGGCGTAAGCCACCCAGCCCAGCCCACAAAGAAGTATCTCACTTGCCCAGTGGTGCACTGTTAGTGAAGGAAGAGCTGGGATTTGAACCCAATCTGGCTCCAGAGCCTGCCTGTGCTATAGTACATCTCCAGATGAGTGAACAGTGTGAGGGTCTTTACAAGATGCCACAAGCCACGATCAAACAAAACTGGGAATTAGGAAATAACCGTGTTGGGTGAGCAGGAGAGAAGAGAAGCATGGAAGGTGGCCAGGGAAGGCCTGGCTGAAGAGGAGACAGTTAAGCTGAAACATGACAGGTGGAAGCAGTCACCTACACACTGAGCATCCCAGGGCAGGGGCTCCAAGGATGGAAAAATGGTCTTCAGGGGCCAAGAGATGAGAGCTCAGAGTATGGGAGGAGCGGTGAGAGCGTTTGCAGATGGAGACAGGGCCAGGTCATTAAGTGAATAAGTAAGTGAATGAAGGGCGTAGAGTTTGGACAAAGAGGAGTCATTGGAGACTTACAAGGGGAAGTCTGCCAGGACCTAATCTGTGTACCTGAGGATAAGGCTGAGATGGGAACACCGAGAGCATTCAAAGCCCAGGCTCTGAGGACAGGAAGCCTGAGTTCAGACCTGACTTCTCTACTTTGAGCAAGTTACTTATATTCTGTGTCTCAGTTTCCTCCGTTTATGAGGAAGAGATAATAATACCTCGCCTATAAGATTACACTGAGTATACAAGGAGAAATTAAATGTGAACTGCTTAAAACGATGCCAGCCACATAGCCAGCCATCTGTAAATATCAGCTATTCCATCCCCAACCCCACCTTCACTTCCTGCTAAATACAGCGTGTGGCAATAGCGTTTTGGCAGACCCTGTAATTAAAAGTAATAAGTGCTTAATGCAGGCAGTCTGAAAAGTGCAGAAAAGTGCAAAGAAAAACAATTATCCATATTCACACCACCAACAGGAAGCCATCATTAATATTTTGTAATTTTATCATTTCTCTCTTTCAATCCTCCTCATATCAAGCACAAAAATTTGATCATGTTTATGTTCTGTAGACTGCTTTTCTTTTGTTTTGTTTTGTTTTGTTCTAGGAGTGTCTTTTTATTTATTTTTTTCTTTATTGAAGTATAATTTATATATCATGCCTTTACTCCGTTTTACATGTACAATTAAATGATTATTAGTAAATTTACCAAGTTGTACAGCTATTCACATAAATCAGTTTTAGAGAATTTCCTTCCCCCTATTGAGACCCCTGATTCCCCAACTACATTTCAAGCATGCGCCTCCCCTTCACAGTGCTCACCCCATCCCTCAACTGTGGGTCTACCCCCCCATCCCCGAATCCCTGGTGAACACCACCACCATGTGAGCACCGCAGTGTTAATCAGTCAGTACCAATTTGATGGCAAGTACATGTGGAGCCCATTCTTCTGGTCTTGTGTCACCTCACTTCGAATAATGGGCTCAAGCTCAATCCAGGATAACATAAGTGGTGCTAGCTCACTGTCGTTTCTTAAAATTGAGTAATATTCCATTGTAAACATACACCAAATTTCAATAATCCACTCATGAATTGACGGGCACTTGCAACTATTGCAGGTTGGGTTCTCCAGAAGCAAACACAGAGACAGTTTTGGAAGAGTGCAAGATGCTTATTAGGGATTAACACCTGAGGAAGAAGGATCGGGGAGAGGGAGAAGTCAAACTTTAATGCAGGTGTTACATTTGTATGTGTATGTATATGTATGCATCTATCTACTGTACAGAGAGTGGGAGAGGGATGGAGAGAGAGAAAGATAAGAAAGACAGAAAGGTTGATTGTGGCAGGAAACATGAAATCACTGGTTCAGAGAACAGACCTTTTTTCACTCACAGAGCCTATTAGCACCTGTTGTCCACACCCCAATGCCCAGATGTTACCCTAGGCACTCAGCAGGGTTGCAGCATAGGTTGCAACCCCCAAATCAGAAGTTATATAAGATAGCTAGTTCATCTGCACACACTCCCCTCTGAAGAGAGATTTTTCATCCGGAAAATAAATGTATGCTTCTGCAGGAGAGAGGAAGGCATCTCTAGACTTATTTATTACCCTAGAATGTGAGTAAATGTCTTCAGGGAAGATAAGCCTCTAAATCTCTTTGGAGCAACACACTATCTCTAACTTGCAAGGCATGTTAATAATTCAGTCATTTTTTAACCAAGTTTGCTGGTACTCTTTGCCCAGAAATTCCAAACCCTATAGGATATATAAAAACATTCATGAAGAATTGTTTCCCCACAGCAGGCTTGGCACAAGCCAAGCCAACCTCATGGGAAGCTCTAGAGCTGTGGTTCCCAACCCCCGGGGCCTCAGACTGGTACCCATCCATGACGTGTTAGGAACCAGTCTGCAGCTGTTCCCCATCGCTGGCATCACCACCTGAGCTCTGCCTCCTCCCCCACACCACCCCAACCCCACCCCGGTCCCTGGAAAAATTGTCTTCCACGAAACTTAGGAACTGGGCCACACAGCAGGTGAGTAGCAGGTGGGGGAGCGAAGCTTCATCTGTATTTATAGCTGCTCCCCATCACTTGCATCACCACCTGAGCTCTGCTTTCCTCCCACCCCCATCCATGGAAAAATTGTTTTCCGTGAAACTCATCCCTGGAGCCAAAAAGGTTGAGGACCACTGCTCTAGAGCATAAATGCTCTACCAGAATGTTCATGAATCTCCATGTCCACCACAGCAACACGCTGTGAACATTTTCTCACATCAGTGATTTCTGGCGGTTGAATGGTATTTCATTATTCTGATTATCCTAATTAACAAATCCCCTATTAGTGAGTTGTTACTAACTTTTTTCTGTTCTAAACAATGTTGCCATGAATTCCCTAGTATATTACATCTTTGTAACCTTCCCTGGTTTCTTCTTGGGACAAATTCCTCAAAGTGGAATTCTAGGTCAAGGTGTTTGGATGTTTTTAAAGCTTTTAATAGACATTACTGAACTCACCTCCATCAAGGCCGTGCCATGCCAGCTGACCCTTTCCTGCAGTGGCCAAGCCTGTCTGCTTCTCCTGAGTTCTGCCAACATTGATTATCATTACTCCTTTAGTTCATTGTTAATCGATAAGGGGGAAAAAGTATTCCACTTTTGTTTTTATTTGCATATTTTAAATACTGTGAATAAACATTTTTCACATACTGTTTGACTATTTTGATTTCTTATCTTCTTGACAGTTTTCATTCATTCTTCATTTTTCTAATGGAGCAATTTTCTTTTCCTTTTTGATTTGAAAGACCTCTTAAACCTACCAACCCACTCTTGCTATCATTTGTTGCCATTATTTTTCCCAGTTTATATCTGCCTTTTCATCTTGTTTATAGTGTTTTTGACATGCACGTTTTATAGTTTGTTAGAGCCAAATCAATCAATCTTTTCCATTTTCAACTCAGTCCTTGTCATTATGTTTATTTACAAAGCTTGATTCATTTTATAATCTAGATGCAGGACTTTGATTTCTTTCCCCCTTTTAAGTTTGACCTAGTTCATTTCAATTCATTGTTACAACCTGCCTAGACCTTTCAGAATCTTGATGATGTCAGCTAGCGTTTCAGCTCTCCCCACCAGCCCTGAGTCAAATGCAAATGCGATCCATGTTCTCTCTGTGATTTCATCCAAGTCATCCATCACCCTTTTTCCATTTCTCTAATGATGTTCATTCAACTTGTCTGAAATGGAGCCAAATGGAGCCTTTTCTATCACCAACACAGCAGGCAACTGGCCCTGGGGACTGATGGGGGGAGGGGGGTCCCTGCCAGTGGGACGCCTGGCCTGTTTAGATCAGCGTTTTCACAGAGCCTGTCACCTCTAGAACCCTCACTTCAGGGTCATAAGTGTTTATATACATGTTCTTCTCCCTTAGGCATATCTGTCTTTTTCCCTTCTTAGCCAACTGAACTCTTTGTGGAATAAGGTACATAAATAGACAGAAAATAATCACATGTTTGGTGAGGCCTGGAATGTCAGTACAATGCCCAGAGTCACACCAGAATACTGGAATATTAGACAAGATATTGAAGATTATCTGGCCCCTACCTTTCCATTCTCACCCACCTGACCCAAAGATCCTTTTTTAATTGTGTGGGTTGATTATAGACAACATGCTAGAGACCATCTAGCAAACAGTTTACTTTACTTCCTTAAAAAAAAAAAATTCTGCAAACAAGTTTTGTTATTTGCCTTTACACACAAGGAAATAGAAGCTCAGAGAACTCAAGATCACACAGTTTGAAAGTGTTGGACACTAGATTTGAATTCACATCTATCTGGATCCAAATCTCACAGCAAGTTGCCTCCCCAGCTGGTGGCTGGTCACCTTGCATTCTCTGAAGACAATCAAGGATAGGAACTTATTCATGAAAATAACTCCAGGAGCACTCCAGGGAAGGAATTCTGGATGTCGGCCTAAATTTCCCCTTCTACGTCTTCTCCCAGTAAAGACACACAAACCTGGTCTTCTCTCCGTTCCTCTCCGATCTTCTTCCTAAGATTGTACATGCCCTGTCTCTCTCCCTCTGATCTGTCAACAGTTCCTCACATAATGGTGCTGGGAGACCCTTCACCCCACTGCCCACTCCCATCTGATCTTGCTCCAGTTCATCAGTCATCTATGTTGTCTGCATACCGTGCTACATCCCCCAGTAAGAGGCCGGGTTCTCTCCTTCTCTCCCAGAAAGTTATGAAAAGAGGAAAAGTCTCCTTTCCTCATGACCTACTCCTGACTTTCTTTTACTCCATTCTCAGGTGGGGGAGATTGGGAGCAGATGTTCGCATTTTATACTCATGCAAGCCTGGCCTCTGAATCCTGGGTGGTGCCAGGTGTGATAACAGAACCCCCCTTTCCATGCATAACTTTTTCTTACCTGCTTTTGAAGCAAGATCCTGTCCTTGCTTAACTGCTCTTTTCTTACCTGCTAGTCTCACCCCAGAATTCCTTCCTGCCTTCACTGAACATTCATTTATGGAGATGCCGTCCTGTCCTCTTGGTGCTCACAGGGCGGGAGAGAGGTGAGCGGATGAGCAATGCTCAGGGTCTCTGATCAGGGCTTCCAAGGTGGCAGCATCTAACACAGGGACAGTGAGGGCCCTTCCAAAGTGGCTGCTCTTGTGACCAACCTCACTCCTATAGCTACATCTGGGAAGGATCCAGGAAGGGAAGGCTGGGAAGGCAGCGCCCAAAATCAAGGAAGTGGGAGTAGGGAAAGGCACATCCCAGCCTGTCTCATTGCCTAGTTGCTGAGCTATGTGCTCTGAGCCCCACACGCTCACTTCCCTCACACCTAACACGGGGATAATATTACTTTCTTCATGGGTTTCTTGTGAGAATTAAATGATATAATGAATGTAACATGCTTAGAACAATAAGCATTCCACAAATGGTGACTATTATTATATTCAATCTACCCCTAGATTTACTATTCCAATTAACAAAGCACCAGGCTGTGTTTAAGAAAAACATCCTTGCTTTATTACCTCTTGCTTCAGAGCTTTCTCATGCACCGTCTCATCTGTGCCTCACTGCAACCCTGCAAGAGGGAGCACAGCTGACCTCATTGTCCTTCACACAATGAGGATGTGATGAAGACGTACGTGGACGAAAGAGTAATTTCAGAATTTGTCCATGACTCTCAATCATACTCTTCCCCTCTCCATACTGTGCTGTTCTTAATGAAAGTTGTTGACCAGCCACAAGGATTGGCTGGGTTGAATCCTACCTCCTGTCTGGTAGCCCCTGCCTTCACTGTATCGTTCTTCTGCTTCCCTCAACGTAACAGATGGGAGGGTTGCTTGAGGCCAGGAATTTAAGACCTATATCCTTATCCTCAAGATAAGGATGACCATGAGTATCACGAGAAACATAACAGAAACAACACAGGGCACATTACACATTACAGTTTGCCCCCCACACACACCCACGGGCTTTGGACACCACAACACATCCTGGCCTGACCATATAAGGTGAAACCCTCCCACCCCCTGCCTGACAGCAGGAAAAAAGACAACATCCCCATTGGCCAAGAAAAAAGAGAAGGGAAAATGTCATGAAGGAGAGGCCAGACAGGAGAAAAGGGGATGGCACAGAGCCTCCAGTGCCACTGTCCCCTGGGACATATGCCCACTCTTACCCCCAACCCCCGGAGTGTGCTATCACTGGCTAATCTTCCTCGGCAATCTGCCTCCATGTCTGCAGGTACTTGCTTAATAAACTTTACTGCTTGCTCCTTTAAAACTGTCTTTTGCTTTCATCATTCGATTGCAAGAAGACAAGAGCCAAGGAGTTCAACAGCCGGTAGTAGGTCTGCCGTCTGTAACCCTGGGTGCCCTTCCTCGCTCTTCACTGCCTTCCCTTTGCTGAACCCCAGGATCTGCCATTGGTAGTTCTCATGCTCTTGATTCATCTGTAAAAGGTGTCACTTCTCTCAAGTCCAGACAGTTCCTCAACAAGGCTGAGGACCACCCCAAAAGCAAAGTCTCACAAAAATTAAGATTACAGCCTCATTAATCTAGATTCACATTGACAGATCAGCCCTTTTATTATCAAAAAGCAGAAGAGCTGAGATTGATTTGTAAGGAATTATTCCCTCTACCTGATGCTCCCTCTACTCTCCCCAGACCTCTAGGTTCCAATTCTTTAAGAGTTCCATCTAATTCCAACTTCTAATCCTATTTCTGCCAAGATACTTCTCTTTAATTCTGGCTGGTATCGACTTTCCCCTCTCTGGCTGCCTCTAGCAATTATGAATTCATGAGTCAGAATATTCGATCTGAGCCAACACAGCTCTCCTACCAGCTCCCTCAGCCCCCTGAGCAGCAGCTGTAGCACCACCGTGGCTTATGGAGTAGTTACATCTTTATACACATGAACTCACTAACCTTCATAATAGGCCCAAACACCAGGTAGTACTACCCCATTTTGCATATGAGGAAACTGAGGTTCAAAAACGTCAGTGCCCTGCCCAAGGTTCCACCACTACAGAGCTGGGATTTGATGCCAGTTCTCTTCCATGCTACCCACCATCTATCACTGCACACATTGCATTATCCTGAAAGCTTTGGGTATGTACCATGCTTGTGTCCCACTGGGATCTGAGCTTCTTAAGGGCAAGGATTGAATATTACTCATTTTTTTATTTCCAGATCCCTAAAATAGTGCAGAGCACTCACAAGCTGTATACAAATCTGACCTGAATTCAGTGATCACCTAGATGCAGTATTTCCCAATGGTCCCTGATGGTCAAGCAGACGGCTTGTTAAACATACAGCTTCTCATGCCCATGGACATCCTGACTCCTGTTTCTCAAACTCACCCCAGTATCTGCAGTCTAACAACAGCCAAGGAGATTGTTATTGCAGTTCTTCTCATAGTATAATATGCACACAAATCATTTGGTGATCTTGCTAAAATGCAGATTCTGATTAAGTGCAGTTAGGGTAAGGCCTGCATTTCCAGGAGGCCCCAGGTGATAACAGTGCTGCTGGTCCATGGACCACACACCTTGAGCAGCAAGCCCTAGATCAGATCAGAGGTTCACCACCCGGGTTTCATATTAAAATCACCTGGGCACTCTTTTAAACTTCTGATGCCGAAGACCCCCTCATTAGGCAAACTTCGATGGAAAAAGAATACGCACATATGTATATCTGACTTGTATTCATAACATGTAATGAACTCCTTGAACTCAATTTAGAAGATCAAACACACCAGTTTTAAAAATGAGCCAAAAACTGGTTAGAAAAGGCTCTCTGGCTTGTTCAAGTGTGAGGTAGTGACATTGAAACTGTAGTCTGAGGCGCAGAGATACAGCTGTGTGAAGACCAGGAGAAGGATATTCCAAGCAGAGGAAACAACTAGGGCAAAGACCCTGAGAGGGGAATGAGGGGGGAGGTGGTAGCAGAGGAAGTTGAAAAAGAAGGCAGGGATTTGTAACCTGGAGTATAAGGGATTTGAATACAACCTGATTTGCATTTTAAAAGAATAGATTTAGGAGGGTGAGCTGAGAATAAAGTAGAGAAGAAAAAAGGCCATTTGAGAAACTATTACAGCAGAACACATGAGAGAGACTATGTATTGGGTTACGGTAGAGCGGAGGGAAGACGATAAATTTGAACTAAGGCTGGGTGGTATATCCATGTAGAGATGTCCAGCTACATAGGTCTGATCTGGACATGGAGTAAGCAGCCTTGGACATAGTTTCATTGATTCACTCTTCCAACAAATATTGATCAAGTTTCTTCTCTGTTCCAGGCACAGGGCTAGGAGCTGATGCTGCAGAGATAAAGACGGCAGTCATGGTCCTTGCTCTGATTGAGTTTCCATTGGGAAACAAATGATTAAGCACTCAGAGTTTGGAGAGTGTGATAGTAAACAACTTATTAAACAAATAATGATTTAATTTCCTCTGTGGGAAGTACTACAGAAGAGAAGTACACAGCCTAAGGGAGTGAACAGGGGATCTGATCTACTCTGCAATGTCAGGGAAGGCTTTTTTGATCAGGTGTCCTTTGAACTCAGCTGGTAAGAATTAACCAGGTGAAAAAGGCGGGGCAGAGCATTCCAGGCAGAGGGCCCAGTATGTACAGAGGCCCTGGAAGGGGATTGGCATCCCTTGTTTGAGCACCTAAAAGAAGAGCAATCTAATTTAAAGGCAGAGTATGAGGGAGAGAGTAGAGGTGGTAGTTAAAACCTTGAGAGTAGATGACATTTTCCAGAAGAAGTGTGTTGATTGAAAAGAGCAAAATGTTGAGGAAGAGTTAAGAGAACCCAGATGTTTCAAGGTTGCCATGCAGTTGCCACCCAAGCCATAGAGAAGCCTCCCGAGCCAGACACCTGGAAAATCAAGATTATAGACACTTCAGAAAACCAACACCTCTTAGGTAGTGAGTCTGCAAACTTAACTCTACAAATTGATAGAAATATTACTGTGGAACTTTGGTATAAATTAGGAATTTAGGAATAAATTAGTATAATTCAACATTTCAGGAAACAGGAGACAAGTTTCTAGTTCTAATGCCATACTCTTCCCTCTTGGTTATATTGCATGCTCCATAAAAATACTCTCTACAGTGTGTTTAAATCTCTGGTTTTCGTGCTGCATGAAATGAGTTCATGATGGG
The DNA here is from genome assembly GCA_963574885.1 of Lepilemur ruficaudatus. Taxonomy (NCBI): domain Eukaryota; kingdom Metazoa; phylum Chordata; class Mammalia; order Primates; family Lepilemuridae; genus Lepilemur; species Lepilemur ruficaudatus. The sequence continues at coordinate 28,059 of CAUYRT010078768.1, forward strand.
CCATCTGAGAGTCACGGCTATGCTCTCTCAGCAGGGATGCCCGCGATAGACGCTCTCAGATGAACTGCGAGGCACTAAATCTGTTAGATGCAGGAGGCTGCAGATATCATTAAACTTTTCAACCTATTCACATTCTCCTGACTGATATCTAGTAAGCTTGAAATTTGATTATTTACTCTGTAGATGGGGACAGGTACTCAGGGAGGTCCAAGAATTGAGCACCAGTCCTGCTCTGGACACCTGTATTTATCTTTCCTGAGCAGGAGATTGTTAACTATAGCTTTAGGTGTTCTGTGGTGTCCGTGGACAAAGGAAAAGCCCACATATCCCTAGAGCAGTGGTTCCCAAAGTGTGATCTGAGGATCCCCAGGGTCCCAAAGATCTTTACAGAATGTCCACAGTGTTATTTGCCCTTTTAGCTGTGTTCACTTTTGCACTAAAGGTGCAAAAATCAGTAATGGGTAAAACTGCTAAAATTTTGACAGGAATCAACACAGGGTCACCATACTATACTATTAGTCATTGTATTCTTTGCCACCATAAACTCACAGTAAAGTAATAATAATGATAATAACAAATTTTTAAACATTCTAAAAAGCCAGTTATTTTTTAAATGTCATTGATGAAACTGTATAAACTGTTCACTTTATCTTTACCCTTGAGTACACATCTTTTATAGTTTGTAAGACAATATTGGGAACATGTATTACATAAAGCATTTCTATTGCCTAGCAGCATTCAATGCTGTCTCAACGAAAAGCACTTGTGCAATCATTTGAGTTGCAAGCTGAAAGAGCTGCATTTTTCATGGAACACCTGTTTCACTTGAATGAGCACCAATAGACAAATCAAGATATTAAGACTTGGGTATTTGGCAGACATCTTATTGAAAATGAATGAAGTGAGCCAGTCACTTCAAGAAAAACAACTGATAGTACTTGTTGCCCATGATAAAATTTAATTTTCCAAGGAAAGATTAGAATTTCAGACAGCTTCCCAATGCTTAATGACTCATGATCAGATTGGTGGTGATGAATGTGATGTTTTGATTTTGTACAAAGAAAAATGTCAACAATTGGAAGATCTGTATAACTCGGTGAGCTGATATTTTCCAAATAAACAATGTGTGTTGTTCAAAACCACGCATGGGTAAAAGACCCATTCAAAGTACAAGATAGACCAATAGATTTTAATGAATAGAATAAAAAAAGTTTACAAAGTAGCTGAATTTTCTGTCTGTTTTTTGAGCACTGGTGAAGATGTGGCTTTAAATTGTTAAATCTAGGCAATGATAAATTGTCCCAAATTTTATCCTGCATTTGGGGCCAATATGGCAATTTGGGAGAGGCTAAATTTAGATCCATGTGACTTATTCACAAACTCAAGAGTCATGCTCTATGATGTGGTCACTAATTGGATTCAAACTGTTTAATTTTATATGAAGGATAAATCTTCCCTAAGAGATAGTTTCTTTAGCCAATGCAACTCCATAACAAGATTACACTGAAACAGTCACTGCCAGTGATCCCTTGGTACTCACCAGGATGGCTGTACTGATCATTTAGGGATAGCATCTGTTCCTATTGGTAAGAACCTGAGTCACACAAGTTTTATTCATTCATTCATTCATTCAACACATATTTACCGAGCTCCTACTGGGTCCCAGACAAGGGTAGATTTGCTGCTCAAGTATGACCTCCAGGGCCTCTCACTTGCACAGGACCCTCCCAAGGATTCATATACTCATGAGTGTCCATAAAGTATATCAAGTAAGATACTTTACCCACAATTGGTTAAGATCATTGTCTCTTCCCACTCAAGCCTTCCCTTATTTCCACTGTCCCTTACAGGTAAAAGAGCCATTGACATGGGAGTAGTTGCTGATTTTGGAGATTCAGCTTAAGTTGAGGAGCGGATTCATTTAGAGTGGGTTTAGCATGATATATTTATGCTGTTGCAGTTACTTCCATGTATGTTACATGATTATTACCTGTGCCAGAAAGGAATGACTTTCAGAAATACTCTCATTGCCCACTATCCTAACCCACTTAAAGTCATGATACAAATAAAGTCCAGGACCAAAAATTCTTTATCAAGATATGAATATTTTCTATGGTGCCTGGCATAAAAATATGGAGGAAAAACAATGTGCAAAATCAAGTCAGTGAAAAACCCTTCCTCATTTCATAGCTCACATATGGAAAAATTCAATAAAGATCTTCCCAACTTTTGCATTACCAATGATAGACTGGGAAGCTGAAAGAAACTTTCCTGAAATATCATCAATAAAAAAGCAAATTTCAATCAATCCTGGTAGAGAAAAGACTGCATTATCTTTATATTCTCTCTGTAGAAAATATTGCAATTTTTTTGTCAGCTTATTCTATTAGTTACTGAGGAAAATATTGAAGTTCTCGCTCTGGCAGTAAATTGTGTATTGTTCCTTGTAGTTTGGTCAAACTTAAATTTATATATATTTGAGGCTATGTTAATAGTGTACATAAATTCAGAACTGATTTATCTTCCTGGCAAATTGAGCCTAATTTTATTATAAAATATCCTTTTTTATATGTTGTAATTGTTCTATAGTCTTATGTTTTAGATATGATTCTTTTTAAAGATCATATGTCTTGGGTTTGTTTTTTTAAATCCATTCTGACAATCTTTGTTTTTAAAAGGAACATTTATTCTACTGACATTGAATAAATGTGCTAACTGACATATTTGGGTTTTAACTAACTATCTTACTAAGTACTTTCTATTCTTTTTTTTTTTTTTTTGCTTCCTTGCCTTCATTAGGATTGGTTGCTTTTTTAAAAAATTTTTACTCCATATTCCCATTTATTAGCATGGAAGTTATATACACTTTTATAGATATTTTAGTAGTTATTCTAGAGATTACATTATGCATCCTTGTTATATCTAAGTGTAATTATACCCACTTCCAGGGTAATGCACAGTTCTTAGAATATTTTAACATCGTTCCAATTTATACACCATTGTTGTTTAGTTTATTTTATTGTGCTAAGAATGCTTAACATGAGATCTACTTTCTTAACAAATTTTTAAGTGCACAATACATTTTGTACACAGCTAAATTCAAAACACTAAAATGATAGAAGAAGAATTTCAAACATGGATTGTAATAAAACTCAATGATATGTAAGAGAAAATGGATAACCAACACAAAGAAACCACAAAAAAAATCCAGGATCTAGAAGAAAAATTCACTAAAGAAATTGAAATATTAAAGAAAAATCAAACTGAAATCCTGGAAATGAAATATCTATTCAAGGAACTACAAAACATGGTGGAAAGCCTCAAGAACAGGGTAGATCAAACAGAAGAAAGACTCTCAGAGATTGAAGATAACACCTTCCAACTAAATAAGTCAGTCACAGAGATAGAGCACAGAAATAAGAGAAAAGAGCAAAGTCTACAAGAAATGTGGGATTATGTGAAGAAACCTAACGTGAGGGTTATGGGGATTCCGGAAGGGGAAGAAGAAAACACGCAAGGGTTGGATAAGCTATTTGAAGATATAATAGAGGAA
>CAUYRT010078769.1:0-37761 GCA_963574885.1 Lepilemur ruficaudatus
GAGAACCTCCCAGCACGCAAAAGCCAGAGGTAAAATGCGACCTCAGTCATCTAACTCAAAAGCCTGCATGTACCCACTACCTGCTACTGCCTCCCAGCCCAGGATCCTCACCCTGTGCTGCAGAAATTCCCAGAACTTCTGAGGCACCGAGAGGACAAGACCGGGAACTTGAGTCCCTTAGAAATAAGGCGAGAATCTGGTTACCAGAATCAACGATCTGCTTAATACAGAACCAGCCGCAAAGCTGCGCTGGGCAGAGCCCGGGAGCTGGGACCGTGTGTCAGGAGTGGGAGGGGCTCTTCAGGGCTGGCATGGGGGTGCTCAGAAGCCATCACTGTCCCAGGCTCCTCTGTCTTTCCACTCTGCCACCTGCACGTGCCTCTCCTTCCTGGGCTTGTCACCACGGAGCTTGGGGCAGCTGTTCCACCTCCTCAGCTCTGACACCTTCCCAGACTTTCCTTGTTGCTGATGACCTTAATGGTTTTCAGTAGTGCTGGACCATTTTGTAGAATGTTCCCCAGTCTGGGTTTGCCTGGTGTTTTTCTCACGATTAGAGACTGGGGTTATGTGTTTTGGGGAGGAAGGGGTACAGGGGTATAGGGCCCGTCTCCTTACCTCGTATTGAGAATATAAACCATGACTGTGACAGCACCGTTCTTGGTGACCGTGACCACCTGGCTGAAGTTGTGTTCGGCAGGTGTCTCTGCTGCTGAGTGACTCATTCTTCCCCCTTTCCACACCATACTGCTTGGAAGGAAGTCACAATGTGCAGCCACATGCTGTTGAAATTGGTATTTTCTCCCTCGTGTATTTATTAAATTATTTATTTATATAAGGATGCATCGTGAGTATTTATTTTATACTTTGGGTTTTCATCCAATTCTATTTTATTTATTTTATTTCTCAGATCATCCCAGCCGTGGCCACTGGGTGCTCCTTCTCTTTGCTTCCGCGTTCTTTGACACATTTCCATCACTGTGGGGTTTTTTGTTTGTTTGTTTTTTGGGGGTTTTTTTTGGTGGAGTAGGGGTTGGTTTTGGTTTTGTCATAGTGCCTCCTTACTCTCTGGCACCATTATTTTTTATTAAGTAATCTTGCTATAGAAATTAGAAGGACATAGGCTAGAATATCAGGATCTGTCAAGAGTTCATTAGAAGACAGCTTAGAACTAAATTACAGCAGATACAGTGCAAGAAACCCTCTTTGGAGCAAAGCCTATGGAAACAATCACCAAGGCACTTTGAGATACCTAAGTTCACTAGGTTAACTATTGTATTACACATCCTGCTGACCTCAGTCACACCCCAGCCTCCTAGTGGTCATCTGATCCTGAAGCTTCTAAGCATTATAGGTGTACAGGATCTTGGCCAGTACAGAACCGGATTCTGGCCCCTGGGCTCAGGAAACTGGCAGTCAAAGGTAAGAACGTCAGTGCCCACTCACTGAGTTACGTGTCTGGTTCTGTGCTGCAAGACTCTCCTCTGTTACTTCACCTAATCCCCTTGTTGGTTGACATGGAAAAACGAGAAGTTACATACGTAGTCCCAGGTCACATACGATAGCTGAGTGTCAGACCAGATTCCAGTTACACTAGTCTGATTCCAAAGCCCTGCATCAGGTCAGAGCTTGGACCAAACCAACGCCTGCTCATCTATGCAACCTCCACAGTTGCTTTTGAGCTACAGAGGCAGAGTTGAGTAGTTGCAAACAGAGAACGTATGGCCCACAAAGCCTAAAATATTTATTATCTGGCTCTTTACAGAAAAAGCTTGCTGACCTCTGATCTCAATCACTGTGGGACGCTGCCTCTTGGTAACGGGGACAAAGAAGTAACAGTGGGAGGCATCTGACATGCTCTAACGATGCCTCGATGCATCGTCACAACTAATCCCCACATAGGGAGCAACCTTTCCATTTACAAACGAGGAAACGGGGGTAAAATCATTTTAAGTACTTGCCCAAGGTCCCGACTCCTGAGTGGCAGACCTAGGACTTGGGATCACACAGAACTGCCTAAAAAGCTAACTCCTAGGCCACCGAGACACACAGATCGGGCCAGCGGGGTGTGTGTTTGGGACCCGGAGCAGCACTGCTGCTCCATCTCAATGCATTCTCGACGGATCCACAACGCAGGGCAGAGAGACAAATCTCTGCCTTGTAGATTAATTGTTCCGAAAAGAATGCCACAATTCACAAATGCTGATTTTGATTAAAATAATCAAGATGATTTCCTACTTCCAAAATACTGACAAAATAGCTTTTTTATCTATGTGAACAAAAAACTAAGCGAGGATTATTTAGATCAAGATTGTGTACAACACGCATCCTAATTACTACACGATTACCTAGCTCAAAAGTGGATATTAGTGAATGTTGTTTTCTGCCGGCAGTCAAATCCAAATTAATAGCATTCTATTAATGCGATGTGGATCACAGATAAAAATAAATTAATGTGACTCCAAGCCAGCTCTGTTTATAAGCAAAACCCAGCTACAAAGAGAAAAGAAACATTTTAAGATGCAAAAATATGCCCCTGAACACAAGCCAAACATGGATTTTTAATTAAAGCACCAAGAATTTTTTTTCCTACCTATTGTTCCTTTTGGGTATTAGCTCGATGTGTCAGGACCAGCCTAGAAATCGGGTATGGAGTTCTGGGGACAGCTGAAGGTCAGAAACAACAGGAATGGATTTTCCCAAAGTTCAACCAAAGAGCCACACCAGACGGGAGTTTGCGCTCCCACCTTCAAAAGACTCCCCTCTAAACCGAGATGAAAGAATCCCAGGAGGAAAAGAGAAAGAATGTAAGATTTTTGAGACAATTTGCCTGACTTTTTACATGTGCCTGGGGCCTTGCATTTGGGCATATCTAAGCTATGACAAGCATCTCCCCAATACCAACCCCGCCCTGGAATAAGCAGAGGTGGGATGACCCGGCCCAGTGGTCCTCTGGCCCAGGAAGACCCACGCCCCACAGGCCCTTAAAGACGCTCTCCTTTCTGCATCTCATAAGGCTGTTGGCACAACTCCCTTGGTACCAGGCTGGTGGTTAATAGAAACCTGGTATACGGTGAGGGGTGGGACCTGCCCTGTGGTCCCTCTCGAGGTGCCAGTCTGTAACTGCACAGCGGCCCCTCTTTGGCCAATGCAGGTAGGACCGCTGACCTGGGAAAGCAGGCCTCAGTGCTGGATTTGAAGACAACCAGCTCTGCACCCTAGGACTCAGGCTCCACATCTGTAAAATGGGGGCACACCTTTCTCACAGAGCCGTGGCCTGGGTGACAGGGCCTGCAAGGGGCAGGCTCTCAGGCAACAGTATGGCATCAATCACACGCTTGCATCGGAGTTGGAAGTGCCTTCTGCAGACCGTCTGGCTAACCTCCTTTCTAGTCAAGGAAACTGGCTCAGGAACTTGCCCAAAGTCAACCCCAAACACCGGTAGGACAGGATGCGAGCTCAGCCCGTCTCACCTCCTTCTCTGGCTGAAGCCCCCGACTCCGGCTGTCATCTCACGTCCAGGCTCCAGCCTGCAGGGCATCCTGATCCCTCCTTATAACATACACCCGCGCCCTGCTCCCCTATTCAAGAGTTTAACAAATAATATTTGCTGAGTACCCTAAGGCTCTTGTTCCAGAATACACACTGGTAAGAATAAAAACAAAACAAGATCTATTACAACAAAGGAAGAAAACAACTCCCATCCTCACTGCTGTGTGTGAGCTCTGTGTTCAGATGAGGAAAGAGAGGTTTGGAGAGACCCCCCCCGCCCCCCCGGCTGGCTTTCCTTCCCCAAGTGAGTCCAGGTTGGCTGTCACTGGTCACTACCCTTGCTGTTGTTTCCATTACCCCCCCCACACACAAGCCCTTACGTTTGGCTAAGCTGTCCCTGCCTCTTCCAGAGAGCCTTCCTGTCCACCCCAGCTGAAAGAGGCCACCTTCTCCCCAGACTCAGAGAAACTGTCTCTTCGTCCCTATGTGGTCTTTGAGCCCCTGCGCATGGTGATTCATGGGCTGCTGCCTCCCAGGCCCCTCTGAGGACTGCCTTATATGACCTGACACTTCACTTGGGGTGGAGTTGCCCAGCACACCCTCCCACCCCACCCCTCCCTTCCCAAGGCCGGGAGAGGGTTCAGATTCCCGTTTCCTGGTATCCCAGACTGCCCACCAGCATGGCATATGCAAGGGAAAGCCTTTCTCAGCTCCCAGCACCCCAAGGCCCCAGGGGCCCAAACAGTGAGGGAGCTTCATCCCCCGCCCATTCACAGGCACCCCCAGGACAGACCTGCGAACCTCCCTGCAAGACCACGCTGAGCTCTTGGTGCTCTGAGGCTGTCCAGCAGGGCTTGCTGGCCCGGGCTTGGGGACAGGTGCTTCAGTGGCACTACTGCCAGGATCCTAGAGAAGAGACCCCTCCAGAGGACCCTTGAGCCCAGGCCTAACCACTTCCCCAGCCTGAGTCAGGCCTGCTCCATTCTTCGTTGACTTTCCAAAATTTCCAGACCGGGCCCAGGAGGTGGCAGAGATTTCAGCACTCCCAGCTCTGCAGCCATGGCCGCTCCCTTGGCTGGAGCCTTCTCTCTGACCCAGAGAAATCAGGAGCAGCTCTGAAGGTTGCCACATTCTTCTCTGCAAGGCGGTGATTTATTTCATTTAAACTGGAGAAGCACAGAGCCAGCCACGCCCGAGTTCCAGACTCCTGCTCCGTGCCCCCAAGCCCCAAGCCCCTGCACAGGCCTTGTTCCTGATGTGTCTCTGCCAGAGGGCACTGGCCTCAGCCCGATGCTGCCGCAACTGAGCTCCTAGCTGAGGACACGCTCCCCCATCTCCACCCTGGGGGCTTCCAAGCAGAGATAAATCATATGAATATTCCCTCCATTGCTCTAAAAGTAAAACAGAAAGCCAACAGTCTTCCCGCGGCTTCCTCCTGAAAATCGGTTGATTAAAGACCACTAGAGTGTTGAGACTTCCTGAAGGTGGAGCTGACACCAAACATGAAGAGGTTCCCACAGCAAACTCCGATAATGTCTTTTGTTTCCATAAACCACATGGCCGGCTCCGCCCTCTGGGGCCACATGTCTCTCTCCCAGAGACTGGCTCTGCAGCGCCACCCAAGGAGGTGGGTACATTGGTCTTCTCGGTGACACTTTTGTCTGAAACCAGGAGAGCAGCAGGTGAGAGGGACCATTCTGGCCACCGCAAGACGGCTGCCCAAGGCACGGCCTCACAGCGCTGTTCTGTCTCGGCTATGGAAAGGCTGAAAGTCTGCTCGTCCGTCCTCCAGAGCGGGCCATTTTAATTTGCTGAGTGCAGCTCGCAAAAAACAGAGTACATTCCCCTCCTCAGGGCTTGGAAGAGTCAAAAGAGGAGACCTTTTCAGTTTTGACAACCTTGCCCCATCCAACTATTTGTAGACTTTCCGGCTGATTTCACCCGGGATCAGGCTCTAGCCCCAAGCATCGGGAAAAAAATCAACTTTATTTTTCATACTCTGTTTTTTAAAAAAGCCATGAACAACCTGAGCAAAAGACCATCTGAATGGGGAAACATATATATGCAGATCCTGAATGAGAAATTACGAGGACAAATTATCTTTTTCCAACCCAACGTCCAAAGACCGGGTTAGGTGCTGAGAGTGCGTGGTCAGGGGAGTGCGTGGTGCTTTGATTTGGGGGTGTTGCTGTTGTTTGCTTGCTTGCTCGCTTATTTGGGGATTTTATTTTTTGCTTATTTGGCTTTCCCATTTCATTTTTTCCAATCATCTTTGTGCAAAAAAGGCTCGTTCTGTCATCTCCTGCCTGCAGGATCCGGGCGGTTGCTACATCTGATGTTGGGAGATGTGACCAAATACAGCACTTGAAAGCCCAGAGTGATTCAGACAAAGAACGGCCGTTCCGTTTTTGAAGACTCTGTGGTTAGTCCAAACTTTTCAACAAGACATTGCTGCTTGAGAACTGAAGTCAATATGCCCAAACTCGTAAGCCACCGGACAAGGACTCAAAAATGAGAGACGTTTCCCGGCTTTTCGTCAGCCCTACCCCTCACAACCACCATCCACCAGCAACTTTAAGAACAAACTTAACTTTTCTAAACAAAAATAATTTCATCATTTTGTGTGGCATTAACACCCTGCTACTTCGATATGTTATCTATATTTTTCTTGTTGACATCCAAGCAATTCAGAGCTAAAAATCCATCCTCCAGTTTTTCTGTGGGTCGTAAATCATAAAAAGGTTATATTTTATGAAAGCTGAAGCTGAGAAGTAAACAGCATATTTATATCCAAAGAGTTTCATCCATTAAGCAGCAATGACAGGGCCCTGTGGGCCAGAATCTAGTTTTCTTACTTAAAAAGCTTAGTTCTTTTGTAGACTCCTGCAGGGACCTATAACAGTTGGAATTGGGTTTTTTATGCCTTTGAGGCCTCCGAATGAATGTTACACTTTTCCATTATTTTCTTTTTTCTTTTGAGAAAACTAGGCTACCTGCTTATTGCCTAAAACCTACACCCCATGATTGTACTGTCATAAAATCTGTCTTCTGCCCTTTCCTTCCACATCTTACCAGCAGCCCCAAACTTTGGTTAGACTCGGAGTCAGGCAAGGTTACACTGCATTTATTGAGGTGGGGGTGGGCTCCCCCACGAACTGGGCTGGTGGATGGCACACCCCAAACACAACTTCAGCCCAATGGGTACCACTAGCCTCGGCCCCTTTTGCCTTACAAAAAATAAAAATAAAAAAGCTTAAATCTTAACATCTCCCTTGCTCTAGCCTGAGAATGCCTGAAAGTCCCCCGACTATTTTGCGAGATGGTACCTGGCGGAAATAAGAAGGCATAAGTCTGGCTCCTGCATTTCATATCGCTACCCAATATTAAAATGTTAGGATGATGACCCCTTGGGCTATTAAAAGATGATGCACCTGCCCTGTCTGCCAGTGGTGTAATCTGTGGTCATGAATATATATCTAGGTCTACACAGACAAGGATATGAATTTCACACCACTCTTGCATCAGGCAAGTAAGTCTAGGTTCAGAGTCAGCAAAATGATCACCCTGAAACTAGCCAAATAATCACTAACAATTAAGAAAATGAAATATCTGAGTCTCAGTCCTCTTTTTACCCACTTCGAATATATATTTGTTCTTTTGATGTCCTGTGTGAATAGGGGTGCTTTATCTGACTGCTGATGGGCTAAACAATGCGTCCGAGTTGTAATATAGAACTCAATTTGCTGGGACCATCATCTGAAAGGCCTGGACAATTTATCGAACAGTGCAGATGAAAGAAAGAGAGGGGAAAAAAATTTTAAAACTGACCACTTTTAAAATGAAGAAAATAGGGCAGTAAAGGGTATTGTAATATACTTTAATCTTCCTTAATGTAGAAAAATATGAAATGCCATTAAATCTTCCTTTGAAATGGATGTGGTTGCATGGCTTGAGCACCCAAATCTAGTTAATGAATCTATTGTTAAGGCAAATAAACAGGAAAGAAGCAGTGAAGGAGTGATCTGTGCATTATATGACTAATTCAGAAGATGAAAGGCAGAAAAATTAAAGTTAAATTCACATAAATATTAGAGCTAAGGAGAGTAGGTGCAGGTGTAAGAAAGGGAAGGCTGCATTTCCCCGCGGTTGGTGTCAGGAATAACCAGACACTTTCTGCTCGAGAGCAAAGTCGGGAAAGATGAAAGTGTTTCGAGGGGCCTAATAATTAACATTTTAAAAGGTTTTCTTAATAAAAACATGATCCTACAATAATAGCAATTTAATCATTTTATTTGAAAAATTAAATCGATCGCAAGCGTTCGTTTGTGCGGAAGTGGCGTTTACAGAATTTGGATGAACTTATCCAATCGGATCTCCACTTTAATCGCTTTAAATGGAGCCAATACACAAAAAAGAAAGCTGGCTGCAGTAGGGACTCAATGGGCAGTAATTTGGGGAGATTAGCAGCTCTCCACAAAGGACCTATGGCAAACTCTTTACCCACCTTCTTTGTTGCAGCCAGACATTACTAATGGAACGGAAGCCAGCGTGGCTGAGGCTGGTAGGGGCTGGGTCTAACTAGGGAGTCTCACTGGTGTCCCCGTGCACCAGGTGGGGGAATATTCCCTGAGTGACATCACAGCCATGTCCTGTCTTAGAGGAGATGAAAGAGTCTCCCCCTGCAGTGGAACAGCCCACTCATCAAAACCAACGCCATGTAGTTTACCAGCCCCAGCCTTCCAGAAGGCCCTTTGGCTATCGTCACTCAGACTTGCCCGAGAGACTTTCCAGAATGTTCCCTCCAGCCACATTTACTCCTCTGCCCAGGAGCAGTGTGAGTGCTCTTCACTTCTCCATTACGGGATGTTTCTAATGATGTAAAGCCACCACACAAGGCCTGGCACTTCATGGACACTCAGTGAAGTGTAGACATTACCGACCATCATCTAGTACCTGAAGGCTGCTGTGGGGTACACGGGTCCATACCTGGGGCCAGCAGTGATGCTCTTGTGCCAAGCCATGGGCTCAACCTCCAGCAAGAGCCTCCTGATCCCAAGACGACCAACAATCTTGGATTGGGCAGCGGCCTGCCCAACCTCACAGCACAATCTTACTGTCCAGGGAGCTGTGAACAGGGGCAGCTTCCTCAAGCTTTTCTCTAAAATCCTGGGGCTCTTCTGGGTACTCAAGGGGTCTTCAAATATTTGATTCAAACTAATCCTTTACTCTACATAATTTTTTTTATCATAACTGTGTGTCTTCCAAAACTGAACACATTGGAGATGCCCCAGTGCATTAACTAGTGCTGCAACTTGTTTCGGAGCATGCCTTAGAATAATTTTCTCCTTTATTCCTGTTTAATTAATGAGTATCCTTAAATTTCAAAGTAAGCTATTTTCTAACATTACCATTTGCAAGCAGGATTTATTCACTGCTATGAAAAGAATAATCTCACCTGAATTGGATGCCAAGGCTGTTAAAGGCTGCAAATGTAACTCATAAACCCAAATTCAGAACAATTTCACGGTTCTCATTGATCCATAAAATACTTTACCGATCCATGAAGTATCCGTAAAAAACTTTAAAATATTGTTTGTTTGAAATTCTACAATGAACTTATACTGCTAAAATGCCCTTTTTATCTATTACATATGTTAGGATTCCCAATAAAATTGTATTTGAAAAAGACCAAAAGCCTCCTAACAAAGTTTAGAGGCCACTGTCCTGGACCATGGCCAGGGAGGGGACCCAGTGTCACCCCCCAATAGGGCCCAAAAGGTGACAATCCCTCCCCTTTCTGTCCTTGGGCTCCCTGGGAGAGCTTGGCTCAGCCCATGGCACCTCAAAACCCACTGAGCTCCCATGTAGGCTCCGCACCTCTGAGCCTCTGAAAAGGGGGCCACTGGCACCTGGGCCTCCAGACTTCACACTTGCAAGAATAAAGGGAGCACAGAAAACAGACTGGAAAGAAATACACTAAAATGCTAACAGCACTTTTCTCTGAGTGGTGGGATTCCGGGTGACTCGATTTTCTTCTTTTTCTTGTGCCTAAGTTTTCCATGATGATCATTACAAATAGGTGTTTTGGCGGGCCACCTCTGGCTACTTGCATAATTACTTTTTTAAACAGAAGAGAAAGTGGGATTTTGTGCTTTTTGTTTTTTTAAAAAGATAAGCATACAATAGCCATGCTGGCTCCTGCCATGTGACCCTCCCCAACTGGCACTCCCACCACCAGAAGGATCAGGAAGCATCGGGCAGGTGCAGAAGTGCAGGGCTGCTGCAGGAGGCTGGCAAGGAGCCTCCTCCACCACTCCCAACCCTAACCCTAAGGATAACCCAAAGGAGTTATCTTTGACGCCCACTTGTCAAAAAGGAGGAGGCAGGGCGGGTTCCAGGCCTTAACCTCCAGTTACCTGGTGTAATGCAACTGAGGGAAAGCAAAGTTTAAAAACAAAAGTGAACTTGGCCAGCCAGCCCGTCGTTTATCCTTCGGTCGCTCTGACCCTGCACTCAATGTATCATTTCAACTTAGGGCTGTGAGCTGCAGCAAATAAAAACACAGGACTCCCCAAATAAGCAAATAATTTTTTAATATAAGTATATCCCAAATATTGCATGGGGCTTTTTTTTTTTTTTTGGCTTCTTTGTTTGTTGCTTACTTGTGTGTTTACTATTCTTAGTAATTTTAGTATTGGTTGTTCATCCAAAATTCAGCTCTAACTGGGCATTCCATATTTTATCTGGCAGCCCTATCCACAACAAATGAAAGAGAAAGCTATCAGCACCCCAGCAGAGAAACGATCGGACGTGCACTGCACTGTAGCACCACGCACCCCTTCCCTGTGTGTCTCCCGGCAGGATCCCCACCTCGCCGAGCCTCAGACCCCTTATCAAATGTGGGGCACAGCATCTACTTGTAGGGTTACTGTGAGGACTAAAGGAAATTATGCGTCTCACAAAACACTCGGCACTTCCAACTGTTCCCTCAATTAATGATGGCTATACTTAATCATCTCAAAAATATATATATATATATATTAACATATGTAAGAAAAAACAAAGGGAAAAATTTTACTTTGCTAGAAATAAAATAAATCAAATTAAAATTACAGGAAAGCATCATACTTTACTTATGAAATTGACAAAGGTTTCTAAGGACTTTGATGACATGATTTAAAAGATAAAAAAATTCATAAATATTAGACAAATAAAAGAATGGTTAAAGAAACAAGAGAATGGTGCTAAACATATAAAGAATGGTTACATAAACTATGGAATTTTTAAACAAATAAGAGAAGGGTTGAATGAATTATGGAATTCTTTAATTAGACAATCTATGAAGTCCAACTAAATGACCTATTATGATGTAGAAGAACATTTGATATGGAAAATATTCATAATATATTGAATAAAAACAGTTTCAAAATATTAAGCACAGTTTGATAAATTTGGATTCATGGGTATGCACGCAAATAAAACAAAGACTGGAAGAAAGTGCCTCAAATATTAACAGGAGTTATCTTTGGGGAAGGGGTGGTTACGAGGAACAGTTATTTTCTTCTTTGTACCTGTTTCCATTTTCCACATTTTCTATAGTGATCATATAGCACTTTTGTAGAAAAAAAAATGTTGATTAAAAACATTCAATACTAAAATACTGGAAGTGAACATGGCTTGGGAGGAGATTACAGAACATTTGGTGTGTTTGTACACTATGGTCTCTTTGTCTTCCTCTTCCGCCTTCCTTTTCCTCTTCTTCCTCTTCTCTGCCTCCTCTCTTCTGCTCTCTCCTTCTCTCCCCTTCTCCTTTTCTCTCTCAGCCCCTCGCCCCTGCCTTCTTCCCAGGGAGAGTGCAGTAATAGGCACCACCTCCCAGCCGAGGGCACTGCCTGCGGTAGGCGCCCCGCATGAGTCCTGTGTGACGGGCAGTGCGGCTACGGACTCCAGAGGTTCCATCTGGAGACATTCCGCGTTGAGCATCTCAGGGGCACGCTTTGCACTAGCGCTGCTCCTCCTCCAGGCCCCTGCAGGCAGCCCCCTTTCAACCTACGAGCTGGAGGCTGCCTGGAGAAAAGGTGGGGCAGGGAGGTATCGGTTTTAGGAACATCAAGAGAGTTCAAGGGAGACTCTTCCAGGCCATTTTCTCTGAACTTATACCAACATCCAGTGACTGCATTCATGCATTCATGCTCCAAAACGAGATGTATCAAGCAGCAAAATTCAGACACGTTCCCAGAGGTCCCAGTCTGAGCCAGCGACTGACTCTATGTTACAGAGCCCCAAGATGCAGTGAGGTCATTGTTGTGATGGGGATAAGAAAAGGTGTCCAGAGGGCTGGGAGGCCTCAGGAGGGGGATGCCTAAGAGCAACTGGAGTTTGCAAGCAGGGAAGAACATTCCAGACCAAGCCAACAGTGTACTCAAAGCCACAAAACTCAAGACCATGGCCTATCTAGGACCCTACGGGTGTTAAGCGCTGGGAGTAGAGGGGGTTGTGATTGGGCTGCCCACTCAGAGCCCTGAACACCATTCTAAAGAGCATCTGCTCTTTCCCAGAGATGCTATGAAGAGGAATGACATGACAAGATAAGCCCAGGACCAGCCCTCCACGCGAACACTCCACCTCGCCATCCCCTTTCCTGCTCCTGCACTGCGCAGGCAGAAATCCAGCCCAAAGCCCCCTTTTCCAGTGGTCACTGTAGAGGGGTCTGTTTGGAGACCAGGCCTGACTGGGCCAAGGAGGCTTCCAAGCCTCTAGGGCTCCGTAGAAGAGCTGCCCCCATTCCCCATCCCTTGCCTTGCCAAGCCCAAATCGGTGTCATCCTTCTCTCCAAATGGGACACAATCATCGCCAAACCAGCGCCCGTCACCACCAATCCCTGAAATGCCTGAGTCAGGCTGGAATGAGTGCTGGAAGGAAAACCGTCCTTCCCAAATATTGGTCCACAGAATTCTCACTGCCTTTCCTAGACCTTCCTTGAGCCCTCAGCCGAGGCCCCCCGAGAAGATATTTGTCCAGAAGTGGCTAAAGGTGATGCTCCTGTTCCCATCGGGCTGGATGTGCAGCCCAGGGCCCCTGCTGGAGAGCGAGTGGCCTCTCTCGGCAATCTGGGGACGAGGAAGCGCTGGGAAGGCCTGCACGCGCCACGTCCTCGGTCCGGGATGAAGCACGCCTCCGGCCACATAAGGCAACTCAGAGAAAAACAAAACAAAGCACCGCCATTAACACCTTGCCTGTATCAGCGCTGGTTTCTTTAAATCCAATTGCAATCTTAGAAGCCCGATATTGCCTGAAACAAAAGCCTCACCGATCCCTGGAAGATGACTTTGGTGAAAGTAGAGCTCATTTCAGAAAATCAAAGCAAAGAAAAATATTGAATACAATTCAGAGGCATAATGCATTATTATGGGCTTTTATGGATTTTATGTATAATTTCATGTAAAGTTAAGAGGCTGGAGCGATCTCTTACATCCAGCTGTATTATCAGGCAGCACCAAACAATGTTCCACATCTTATTATGCTCACAGTTGACACACTATTAGAGAAATGTGCAGCTGTCTTACTCTGCTATTCATTTCCTCATTACTATTTTATAAATATATGATTAACAGTTATTGCAGCTGCCTAATTCACATTTATTGCAAATGCAGCCCCACAAATGAATGCTCAAAGCAAAGAGATGTGGTTTTAGAGTAATTTAAATTTTACAGTTCCATTTACCCTGCTTTTTAATTTACTGTATAATGACCCTATTAGAATAAAGCACATCTGGAAGTTCTTTGGGGAACATTTAATTTTCTGTGGCTTCAGTACTAACAGAACTTGTACCATAAAGCCCACAGATGCCTAGAAGACTGTACAAATTTCCACATTTTATGCCAAGATGCCAGTTAATTGTACAGACGAGACAATTACGGCAAAGCGTGAAGATGCGCTTCTCGGTGCTAAAAAGTGAAGGCGACGACCGAGGACCTCGCTCCTTGCAAAGTTTCCACATCAAAAACCTGAAATTAACTCGCCTGATTTTTTTTATTTCTTTTTCCAGAAAGAGGCCACGTCGGGCTGCGTATGCTCCAGGATTTTCTCTTGCTTCTTTCACAGAGCTTCCTGCCCCTTTCCATCTGCCCCTCGGCCTGTGCAACGGAAGGCAAGGCAATTTGCAAAACTCCGGAAGCCGGTGAGAGGCAGGTGTGTCATCCGGGCCTGGCCTCGTCCTCATAGGCCAGGAGGCTACAGATGCCGCCAGCTTCCAGCATGCCGCATTAACGGAGTCATCCTGAGCATTCGAAATTGATTTGAATATTAAATACAGATCACTGCAGCGGAACTCATGCATGAGAAATAATGTGAATCCATTGTCATTGATTAGCTAATTTATGTTCTACAACTAATCGAAGCACAAATCTCATTAGCCACAGGTCAGTAAGGCTCGGAGAGAAAAAGATAATCATTTTGGTAGCCTAGTTGGCTGTAAAGACACAATTAGAAGCCGACGGGTTTTCCAGGCTTCTCTGCCTGTCCTCCCAGGTCTCAAGACAGCTGTGCAGGGAAGGAAAAACAGGTCTTGCCCGTGGCTCTGCCGGCCACTGGAAAAGAGATCTTCATATTTAATGATTCAAGATGCCTCTTTTATTTAATGCAATAATATCATGACTTTATTGCTTCTAGATGTACACAGAGCCCATAAGCTATTTAGAGCCTCCACATGCACTAGGAGCACAATGTTAATTGTTACAATTTCCATATTTTAAGCATTGGGGAAATGTAAGTTTTCATGGGGGGAGGAGGGTAGAATGGCCAAGGCTTTCCGTATTCCAGTGCTATATGCTTTTAAAAATCTTCTCTGTAAAGCACAGGGAAGCCATGCATGATCAAACCAGGTCTTGCCATTAAAATGCACCTGCTGTTAGCTGGAGATCATCTTCTTTCCTCGAGCCCTGCTCAGATCAATTTTGGGCAGAGATTTTTAGCCAATCTTAAATAGAGAAGATGATGGGAAATAATAGAAGGAGGAAGCAGAATCCTATTTTAACGTCACACTAATAAGTAAAATCCCTGACACTAATTAAATTAAGATTTCTGGCAATAAGCTCCTCCTGCACCTTGTAAACCCTGTTGTGACTTCCATAGGATGGCATTTTAAAAAGTGGTTTCAACACTGTTGCGTAAGCAGAAAACCAAGGGTCCCAGCAGACTAGCCGTCTGCTGGCCGTGTAACCCCGTTTACATCTGTGTCATAAAAGACAGTGGATCAAAGTGGGGACCTTTGCTAAATGACCAGGAACAGAAACCAAACTGAGATTTTTCTGCATAAACAAATAAGAAAACAACACACTGAACTCCAAATGTTTTCATTGACCCATTATTTCCAGGTCATTGCCATGCCATACAGGTCCATAAAGGGCATTACTGTCAGCCAGTGACGCATATTTCGGGAGTGTTAATCCATGTTCTATTGAAATAATGGACTAGCCACATTCCTTCAGGTCCATTATAGTGAGGGGCGGGCCATCTTTAATATGCCCTGAAGAAAAGGGTGCAGAAGGGTTGGGGTGGGGGCAGGAGGAAAAATCGTCCCACATTTCCCCACTGGGACCTGGTCCTGACGTCACCACAGGGTGCCCTAAAATTGGAAAAATAGTCTACATTTTAATTCATTAAAAATATTCTTGAACTATGGACATTTTAAAAGACCAGCTCCCTGCCACTGACTGTTTCTGTCTGTGCCTCAAACACACTGTCCCCGCTCCTTTACGTGATAGAACATTCCGGTTGTTCTTTCCTACAGCTCCTATCCTCACAGCCAGATGAACGCCCGGAGGCCCACGCTCACAGCCATGCCCCTGCACAGCAGCTTTCTTTTCGGTGTTAAAGAGTTTAATAACGGCATGCACCGCACGACACTGGTAGCTGACAGTGAGTGGCAAGAGACATCCCCAGACAGCTCCACTGGCAAACCAGTGCCCTTCACCAGAAAGCCCTGGCTCTCTTCTTTCTCATACATGCACACATTTAAAGAGCACCTGTTTCCACACTGAGTGTTTCTTTCCCAGGAGGTCACCAAATGCACTGGCTCTTGAAAGAGGCCTGCGAATTCTACTCTTCCAAGAACTTGGCGTCTTCTCTCGCATGCTCAGCCTCTCCAGTTACGCCGTGCAGCGATCTCTTCCCTTCCCGCCCTCCGGAGAGCCCATGGAAACCGTGGCTACAACCCGTCCAGTGCCAGCTCTTCCATGGCACTCTACTTCTATTTTGTTGTTAATTACGCAATACTTTGACATACAAAACAGGCAAAACACATGCGTAAGTTATGCAGCAAAATAATACAACACACATATTGAAACCACCACTCACCCCGAGAAACAGAACAGTTCCAATACTGGTGCTGCCACCTACTTGCTCCATCCTAACTCGTCCCTCTGCCTCTTCCACGGGGGTAGCCAGGATCCTGCACTGTGCGCTTCTCATTCCATCATCTAAACAATGACCGTTAGTGTTGTCGGGTTTTGAGCTTCATAAAAATGGCATTTTGCTCTATATGGTCTTCTGTGAGTTGCGTTTCTCACTCAGCATTATGTTTCAAAGATTCATACAGGTGTTTTTGGGTGGCCGTAGCACATTTGTTTTCCCCTATGTATACTATTCCATAGTATGTTTATCCACCCTCTTATCAATGGACATTAGGGTGGTTTCCAATGTTTTGCTTTTACCCGTAATGCTGCTATAAACATTCTCATAACAGTCTCCTGCTACACATGAACAAGAGTTTCTCTGAGGGACATGCCTCTGAGTGGGGTTGCCGGGTTGCAGCGAATGCATGTGTTCAGCTTTACAAGACAATGCCGATTTGTTTTCCAAAGTGGTTTTCCAATTTACTGTCTCACCAGCAATATACGTGAGTTCCCATTCTCCACATCCTCACCTGTGCATGGCATTGTCAGACGTCTTAACTTTTGTCCACCTGGCAAGTGTAAAATGGTAGACCACTGTGGCTTTAATTTGCATTTTCCTGATTGCAAATGAAGTTGAGTGTCTTTTCATATGTTAATTGGCTTGCAATTTACTCTTCCATAAAATATCTATTCATGTCTTTTGCTCTTGTTTCTATTGGGTTGAATTTATTTTTCCTTATTGGTTATTTTCCATTTGTCAATATTCTGGATACTAATCTTTTGTTAGATAACTTGCAAATATCTTGTCCAAGTTTTTGTTGAAAGCAGTTGTAAATTTTAGTCTAGTCTAACTTATCAGTTATTTTGTGTTTTGCTTAAGAAATTCTGTCCTACTCTGAGGTCATAAAGTAGTCTTCTCTATTTTCTTCTTAAAATGTTCAAATTTTGCCTTCACATTTAATCCATCTGGGATCAGTTTTGTGTATGGTGTGAGGTAGGGATCCCAATTTGTTTCTCCCACATGGTTACCAATGTTCCCAGCACTTGTTATTGAGTCCATGGACTACAGCACAACTGATGCCTGGTCTCTATTTTGTTCCATTACACTTTCATCTATTGTTGGGCCAGTACCACACTATCACAATGACTATAGCTTTATAATCTGTCTTGATGTTTAATAGAGCAGGCACTCCCGTTCCGTGCAAACACAGAATTTATTTGGCTATTTCCATAGTTTGTTTTCTAGGAGAAAAAAGAAGGAGGAAGAAGAAAAGGAAAAGAAGGACAGTAGCTGATGTCTAGTGCCAGGCACTGTGCTAAGCATCTGACACACATTATCTCATTTCAACAGCAATAACCTTGAAAGATGGAATTTTCATCTGTTTGGTTTTTAGAAAATTTAAATGCAATGGGAGAGATTTTTTTCATCCTTATTTTATACATAAGAAAACTGGGGCTCAGAATGATTTAATGACTTGTCAAATTCACACACCAAATGAGCAGCAGAGATGCAAACCCTAACTCAAGCCTATTGGACTCTCGAGACAGTGCTCTTACAGGTGCATGAGGGAAGCCTAGATTCCCAGAATTATGTTTAGAATCCCTATTTCACATGCCACTGGACTTCACAGACCCCTCTCTACCCTGCTTGGAAGCTGCAGCTCGGTATCTGAGGCCGGGGCTTAGCTCGAGGGTTGCATGATGCTGACATGGATGCTGTGAATCCCTGCCCATCACACACAGTCTCCCCCAGAATGTGCTGTTGGCCTGGCTAGCCACCCTTTGTTGGACATTTCTCTCTAATTGTGAAACATTTTCTGCCCAACCTGGATTGTGGGTGGGGGAGGAGCGAGGAGGTAAAGTGGAAACTATTTTAGACAAGATTCAACATCCTGCCTATAGCTTTGCCAAGCAACTCAAGAAAATGCCCGCCAGGGGACCGGCACTGTCCTTTTCAGATGAGAACGGCTGAGCTCTCTGTGCACATAATAAACCCAACCAGCCTGGTGAATTCACTGGCTTTAATTACGTGGTTGAGGTTAAATATATTTATGGACAAAAGCAAAGATAGACGGGTTCTTTGTACAAAAGATTTCAGCTCATTTGAGATTTAACCATTTTTAAATTTAATAATTTTTTTTTTAAGCCACAATTGCAAAGGTCAGATCTAATTCCACTGCCTATTATGAGCTGCCAACCCGAGGCTGCCGCTCGGGGCCAGCCGAGGATGACTCAGGACTGGGGAAAGGACAGCTGGACGAGAAAGGGGCCGGGCTCTCCCCGCGCCACCGTGGGCTTGTGCAAAGGTCTACTGTATCAATTAGTGCTGGCCTCCTTTTCTGGCCAGGTCTAACGGCAAGCGTCTAATTTGTTTTTCCAGTTTTGTCACAGTGTCGTCCCCTTCAGTGTGCACCTACCTTCTCTACATCCTTTGCCAACTGCCCTCCCAGAATACATCTGTGGATTTATTTTTAAACAGTGTTACGAGACCTAACATTACATTTCAAAACACCAACCAAAAATACAAAAGCCATTTCTGGAATGTCCGAGGCACTTGGTCTTTCTTTCCAGTAGAGAAATAATAAGCCCACCGGAAACGGGATACCCCAAGTAGCACGGAGGTAGGTTGACACGCATGTGGATGTTGATTTGCTGGACCCTGAGCTAATGGAGGAAATCAGCCCGTGAGTCAGAAAGAGATACCGGGAGACACGTGAAACCTGCCCCCCCCCACCCAGCAAACGCTTCCCTGGCTCTGTTGTCTCGCTGAGCACTTAGGAAAGGGAGGCCCAAAGAAATCAAGCAAGTGCCCAGATCACACAGCTAGTAAGACGGGTCCACAGCCTGGCCCCTGCCCCGGCGCCACACCGTGTATCTACAGCTCCATGTTACTGCACAGGGGAGGCTCTGCGGACATGCCCTTTGGGAAAGGGAAGGACCCTCCAGCCCCGAGACTCTGAAGCCAAGCCAAGCGACAGCCCTCACTGCCCAAACTCCACGGCGCCAGCCTACTCCTTGGCCAAAGTGGCTTGTTGCACTTAAATCCAACCCTGCTCTCTGTCCACTGGGTTGGGCCAAAGGCTCTAATATAGGGGACATTCTGAAACAGTCCAGTCCGAGAATTAAAATTCTCTGAAAGCTCGCTCAAACAGGACTTGTGAAATATCGTCCATAATAAAATAAAATCCATGAAAACATACCACCACTGAGGTTCTCTTTGGAATTATTGCCCCAGCCTCTCGGCCCCTAGTCTTGCTCTGAGTTTGGGGGACTCGTTCTCCACTCGGCAGCCAGAACAATGTCTCTAAAGTGGAAATCTGATCGTCTCACTCTCTGCTGCCTCCTCTGCAGAAAGGCTCCCACGGCACTGGGGCGAGCCCTGCACACAGGATGCTCCAGAACGGGGCCTCAGCTGCGGCTCCCTCCCTGCTGGGTTCTCTCAGAGCCCCAGACCTCAGCACAGGCTGAGCCTCTGCCATGGAGCACACATCCTGCCACCTCCCTTAGTGAAGCCCTGGCCACCTTACCCACCAAGGCCCCTCCAGGAAGCCTGTGTGTCCCCTCTACCAAGTGGGCACTTGGTAGGCACCAGGAACTCTGCAGGCACTTTATTGACCATCTCCTTTCACTGTCCTCAGCCCCCAGGCAGATGTGTTTAAGGATGGAGATGCTGAGACCCAGAGATGCTGGCTGACCTACCCGCCGCCCACAGCTAGTGGAGACCAAGCTGGGACACTTGCAAGGCCTTGCCTACCCTCCACCCTCCCCGGAACCGGCCCTCCTCTGCACCCCACAGCCTTCCTTCCATGCTGGGCTGTACTCTCTGGGTGACTGCCAGAACATGGACCCCCAAAAGCAGGGGCTCAGCTTCCTTTGTCTGCATCCGTAGCTCCTGGCAAACACCTAGCACATTGTAGGTGCTCAATTAATATTTGCGAAAAGAGTAAGTGGACCATTGGGAAAGATGGTTATTGGTAAATGGATTTGTTCTACAACAGCCACAAAAGAATACTGCAGAGCTGGGGACTGTGCAGTTGTTCTGGAGAACACCATTGTACCATGTAGGTGGGGACATACCCCTTAGTACTTAGATACTGGGGGGGAGTCCCCCGGCTCCTCCCCTTTTGCCACCCAGCATGGTTCTTGGTCAGTTCTCAGTGCCACTGGCTGTATAATCAGGGCCCAAATTTGAGCATCCTATTAAACATATTATTAGAAAGATAAATCAGTTGCTCGATTCAGTATGTTTTGAGGCACATGGATGTAAATTGCATTTATCCAGATGTTTAGCAGGTCCGTGCCAAACCATTTAAAACATAAAACAGATAAGTTCCTTAAGCCTAATTTTCGGCTTCTCAAGGATCAGTCCTCAGCAGATGGCTGGGCAAATGAATGCTGGAGAAAAATTAAGGGCTGTCTGTATCTTTCAAATTGACATGGAGAGCAGTTGGGGTCTGCCAGAAACTAAGAATGACCACAAAATGTAATTATGATTGTAATGAGAATGGGTTAAGCTTAAACTATTTCTCATTTTCATTGCAGTCACTGCCACAAGATGGAGTGGAGATTAATGCCAGGCCATTTCCTGTGCTTGTTATATTCTTTGTCATTAGAATAAAACATCATAATTTGAGCATCTCATGTATCCTGAGAAGGATGGCCGGGGAGGAGTGGCCAGAGCACTGGTCGAATCTTCGTGCCCTGGTGGGCTCCTCTGTGGTTGGCGACCACCGAGGGGAATGGGGCAGACGCACCGCAGCCCAGACCAGCGGTCTTGTCTCTCCCCTCCGCACCCTGAATGACAGTCGGAGCCTCGTCCTCTTCGGCTATCGGCTGGGGGCACCAGCAGGATCCCCCTGCCAGTGCTGCGCAGCTGTCAAGAGAGCAGCAGCTCACGAAGGGGTTTCTGCAAACTGTAAAGCTCTGTTCAAGTGCAAAGGGAGGGCACCAGCTTCTGAACTAAAAAGATCTGAGTTCACAGATCAACACGCCCAATTGTGTGAACTTGATCAAGATACCTCCGTGAGCCTCAGCTCCTCGTCTGTGAAATGAAGACACAAACACTGACCACATTAGAGTTTTCAGGAAAAGTGAGATGTCCAACACAACATGCCTAGGACAGGGCCCAGCATATGTTTAGTGCCCTGTAAACAGTGGCCATAACGGTGGGTGATGGTAATCGCCACGGTCATCACGTTCTTCCTTGTTAGCTACAGACTCATTAATACCCTAATAGTATAAGTAACGTCACTGCGGAGTGTTCACTCAAGTCAGGAGTTTCCATCAGAATCCTTTATTTGAACAAAGTCCTACCTAGAGGTCCCCTGTGAGAAACAGGTAGGAGCAGAGCTGCTTTGGTTCAAGAGGGAGTGGAGACCCCAAGGCTGACTATTCCCCAACTCCCAACCCCATCAGCTCCTAAGGGTGCAGCTCTGGAGAGCCCAAGTGCTACATAAATTCATTTCTCGGTCCAGACCTTGCAGCTGTACCTGCTGCCTGCTTGTCCAAGCTCCCAGGAACTCCTCTTCATCCTCTAGGGGCCCATCTATTTAACCCCTCCCTTGACACCCAAGCAGAGTTAGTCCTTACCCCTGTTGTGGGTTGAATTGTGTCCCCAAAAAACATGTTAAAGGCCTAACCCCTGGTACCTGTGAATATGGCCTCATTTGGAAATAGGGTCTTTGCCAATGTCATTCAAGACATAAATTAAGATGAGAAAATACTGGCATAGAGTGTCCTTATCAGAAGAAGAGAAGAACTACAGAGAGACACACAGACAGAACACCGTGTGAAGACAGACACACAGAGGGAAGACTGCCACGTGACCGGAGAGGCAGAGATTGGGGTCACGCAGCTGCCAGCCAAGGGACACCAAGGATAGCTGGCAACCACCGGAAACTAGAAGAGCGAGCGTAACTGTGCTGACACCTTGATTTCAGACTTACAGCCTCAAGAACTGGGAGACAATAAATTTCTTTGTTTCAAGCCCCCAGTTTGTGGCACCTTGTTACAGCTGCCCTAAGACATTAACACAGTCTGCGTTAGTCTGTCTGAGTTGCCATAACAAAATGCCACAGATTGGATGGCTTAAACAACAGACGCTTGTTTTCTCATCACTGGTCTGGAAGTCCAAAACCAAGGTGCCAGTGGGGTTGGCATCAGTGAGGGCTCTCCACTTGGCTTGCAGACGGCCACCACGTTGCTCTCTGCTCACATGGCCTTTTCTCTACACGTGCACATGGAGACAGAGAGAGCTCTCCGCTGTCTCTTCTTAGAAAGACACTAATCCTATCAGGCCAGGGCTCCAACCTTATGACCTCTTTAGCCTTAATTACTTCCATAGAGGCCCCATCCCAGATCCAGCCACGCTAGGGGTTAGGAATTCAACATCTGAATTGGTGGAGGACACATTTAGTCCATAACCCAGTCATCCTGACTCTCATCTCTCTGCTGTTTCCCTCGTCCATGTGTCTGTGTCTCCCTCTAGACCAGGAACTCTCTAAGGACAGGGTCTGTGCTGGATTCCTCTAGGCCTAGCTAAGAGGAGAGACGAGCCTGCCAATATGTGGATGGCGATGGGACTGGCAACGGGTGAAGGAATGGGGGACAGTCACAGGTCACCAGAGCACAAACCTCCTATGACACACTGGCCTTCACAAGCAGGCTGACCTGAGCCCGTTATCTGTTGCCTTCCCCTCCCCTCTCCCCTTTCTCTGCGTCACGTGACTCCTTATCATCTTGAATCAGGTCGTCCCTCTATCCACTGGAGAATTTCAGGGAGAGGGTGGGGTTGTTTGCCTCCATGGCAGAAAGTTGCTAAAGCTTACCAGATCTCCTTTCATTTCTCAGTTCCTTGGCAAATGGGAAGGCTGCGCTTCTCAGCCTCCTTTGCAGCTAGGTTGCCATCATGCGACTGCACCTAACGAACAACAAGTGACAGGAAGTGGTGCCTGAGAACCCAGGCCTGCTCCCGGGTGCTCACCTACACCAGTGTTTATCAGCGGGGTGACTGGCGTGGCCCCGTCAGACACTTGGCAATGTCTGGAGACATTTTTGGTTGACACAACTGGCAGTGAAGGTGGGGCCGAGACTGGCGCATGGTGGGCAGAGGCCAGGGACACTGCATCCTAAGACGCGCCGGACAGCAAAGGACCATCCGGTCCGGAATGTCAGTAATCCTCAGGATGAGAAATCCTCATCTACACCCTCTATTCCCCGTCGTTGATAATCAGCTTCTAAGACCACAAGCTGGAAAAGCCTGTGTCCTGAGCCACCACTTAAAGATACATTGCCAAGGCTAGGTGACCAATCCACATCAGATTGGAACATGGGAGAAAAACTAATCTTTCCTGTGTTCAGCCACATTTTCTGTGGCTTACCATGCAAGTTTGGTAGCCCAACCCAGCCCAGCCTCACCTGACTACTGCGGCAGCTGCGTTGAACAGAGAACACATATGGCAGCGGGAGGGAGGAAGGCCCGTTCTGGTCATGCGCACAGCTTGCTGTCTGGGCCTGAGCAAGGTGCTTTCCTTCTCTGAGCCACCATCTCCTCCTTCCAAAATGAGGAGGTCAAACTAGGTGGCTGCTGATGTCCTTCCCAACCACTAAGGGCCAAATTTCAAGCTTGACTATGACAGAAATACAGCAGGGAGCTGGAAGGAAGAGAAAGTAGACAGGCAGCTGAGCCAGCTCAAAGGGGAGAGCTGTAGCTAGGAACTGCGCCAGTCCCGGAGGGCTCCCGGCGGCCGTGACGGGCGGTGAAGGGTCCGGAACAATCTATTTGCCAGGCAGCATGATTTTGGGATTGGGAAAGGGGAGGAGTGAGGAGGGCCACAGGAAAGCAGGGTGGCACTGTGGTCCCACCATGACAGGCACGGCAGGGCCGGAGCCTGGGCAGCCCATGGAGATCAGCAAAGCCCTGGAGGCTCTGAAGTTTACTAGGGACACGACGGATCAGCACTGCTCTCAACCCAGTGAGTCAGACAGACTCTGCCTGCCCAGAGCAGGCAGACCTGGGAGACCTGGAGGGTGAGCAACCAGAGAGGCCGGCCCCACCCTGCTCACCCATCCTGGTCACGCCAACCCTGCTGTCCATCCTCATCCACCTCCACGTCTACTTTCACCTGGACCACAGCTCCCGACCACACTGTCATCACGCACAGGGGAAGAGCAGGTCCTCACTAAATGTTTGCTGAGTAAATAACTAATGTGTCACCATCAGAGAAAAACTGGCTGGGTGCGTTGGCACACACCTGTAGTCCTAGCTACTAGGGAGGCTGAGGCAGGAGGATCATTTGAGCCTGGGAGCTTGATGCTGCAGTGAGCTATGACCGTGTCACTGTATTCCAGCCTGGGTGACAGCGAGACCCAGTCTCTTTAAAAAAAGTGCTCCTTAATAATGCCCAGCGATCAGTAGGGCTGGATGAAGCCACACACAGAAGACTCAGGTTGCGCATCTGGGCTGTGGGTTCCACTCTCAACAGCGGTTATGTATCCCCACTCCTACTTTGGCCGGTCCCGGCTGTGGGTGTCTTGGATTTCTCTGGCCTCGGTTTTCTCATCTGCAAATCACTGGCCTTCCCGGCCTCAGAGGCCCTGCTGCTTCTCACATCCTATGATTATATGGCAGAGGCTTTTCCAGTTTCCTAAATGTCTTTGCCTTAAGACAAGT
Organism: Lepilemur ruficaudatus; assembly: GCA_963574885.1. Lineage (NCBI taxonomy): Eukaryota > Metazoa > Chordata > Mammalia > Primates > Lepilemuridae > Lepilemur > Lepilemur ruficaudatus. The sequence goes on from CAUYRT010078769.1 coordinate 24,556, forward strand.
TTTCCTTCAACTTTTTTCTTCTTTTACGAGATTGTTTTGGCTATTCTGGGTCTCTCGCAATTTCACATGAAGTTAGAATCAGCCTATCAATTTCTGCAAAAAAAAAAAAAAGCCAGCTTCGATTTGATAGGGATTGTGTTGAATCTACAGAACAATTTGGAGAGTGTCACCATGTTAACAATATTAAGTCTTCCAACTCAGGAACACAGGGTGTCCTTCCATTAATTTAAGTCTTCTTCAATTTCTTACAATGATACTCTGTAGTTTTAGTGCACAAGCCTTATAATTCTTTGGCTAAATTTATTCCTAAGTATTTTACTCTTTTGATGCTATTGTGTGCAGAATTGTTTTCTTAATTTCATTTTTGGATCGTTTTTGCTAGTATACAGAAAGACAACTGATTTTTGTATATTAACCTTGCGTCCTGCAACCTCGTTAACCTGTTTTATTAGCTCTAGTAGTTTTTTGTGTGCGTGTGTGTGTGTGTGGATTCCTTACGATTTCCCATGCACAGGATTATGTCATCTGCAAACGTAGTGTTACTATCTTTCCTATCTGGACACCTTTCTCTTGCCTAATTGTTCTCATTGCATCATCTTGAAATTTGTCACCTCCAACTAAACCATAAAATGCCTGAGACAGGGCCTTGTCATATTCCTTTCCTCATTTCCCTGGGCCTGGTTCAGGACCCGATCAGCAATAAATGTCTAGTAAATGGAGGTAAGGGCAGAATACTAAAAATTTTGCTTAAAAAATATGAAGTTTTTTGAAAACTGCCTCGCCAAACATCACGTGCTTCTTGATGTGATAAAATGTGAAGTATCAACCCCCCCATAGGAAATGTTTCTGCCCACAATAAGTTAATTAGAGCTAAATTTTAGCGTACAAGTAACAGAGAGCATAAAGGTCCAGGTGAAACGACACCCTAAGGAAGCAAACAGGCAAATTCACAGTGGCATGTGGGAAAAAGGTGTGTGGGCGAGACTCTTCTAGAATAAAAGATATTTAAGAGATAATTGGGAGATTCTATTATTTGCTTTAAAATATACATCCAGCCCCCTGTGGCGGAGCCTCCGAGACCCTCCTACCGGAGCACTGCACTTCCCAGCCCGTGGAGAGGAGGGTCAGCAAGTGAGGGATGAGAGGCAGCAACACGGCCACTTCCCAGCTGAGCCTTGAAAAACCTTGCAGTTCCTCTGTCTCTTTCCCAGAAAGGGACTGTTCCTCCAACCTGCGTCCCGGGATAAAGAGTTAAAGCCAACCCAAGATGGACACAGAACATGAGCAGAAAAAGAAATCCTGGTGGTTGGAAGCCACGGAGATTTGGGGGTCACGTGTTATTGACAGCATAATGTGGCTTAAGCTGATGAAAATAACAACCAATATTGAATATTAAAGTGAAATTGTATAATAGTTATGCAAGAAAATGCCCATAACTCATGCAAGTGTGTATTTAACGCTGTAGAGATGAAATGGCTGCGGTGGGCAAATTTCTACGATTCCCGCCCGCTGCTATACCTGCCCTGTATGACCCTCTCCCCTTAAGTGGGGGAAGACCTGCGAATAAGATGGGATATTACTCCCAACTGATAATCAGCTGACTGTGAATTAATTAAAAGGGAGCTTACCCCAGGTGAGCCTGATCCAATCAGGTGAGCCCCTAGCAAAGGGTCAATATCAGGGGGTTCTCCTGCCGGCCTCCAAGAAGAAGTGAACAGCCATCGTGTGAACTGTCAGTGGAGAGGGGTGGCCTCCAGAGGCTGAGGACCTCAACTCTACAACCCCAAGGAACTGAATTCTGCCAACAACCACGTGAGCTCCACAGATGAGGCCCCAGCCCAGCCAGTGCCTTGACTGTGGCTTGTGAACCTGAGCAGAGGCTCCAGCCATGCCGTGCGCAGGCTCCCGGACCACGGACACCGTGGGATAACGTGTGAGTGCTGTTTAAGCAGCTAAATGCGAGGCAATTTATTACATAGCAATAGAAAGCTAATGCAACGTCTATGATTCACTTTAAAATAATTCAGCCAAAGGCATAGGGATAGGTCACAAACGTGGCAAAATCGTATTGGGGGCCTGAATCTGAGTGATTGGTATATGAAAGTTCCTTATAATATTCTGCCCGCTTTTGTGAGTTTGAAATTTTTCATAACAAAAAATGTTTAAAGGATGCCTTATGTGTCTGTAATTTCCTCTGGGTCGGGGCCCTGACAATTCTCTTCACCACTACATTTCCAGAACTAGCGTGCAGTGGGTGCTCCAAACACTGTTACAGCGATTGACATAGTGTCCGTTTAACTGGTATGTTACGGTCTGCAAACCCACAGCTACCCTTTGCGGCCAGCATCACTCACACCATCTTACAGAGGCAAGGACTGAGGTCTAGGAGTGTGTGACTCAAAGTCACGCGGCAAGTAATTGATGAGACTAGTCTTTCAGTTTTCCAATTCTTTATTCGACATACACTGGTTTCTCATTGGAGTATACTATCTGCCATCCAGATTTTCTCCGGGATTTAAACAGCTGCTGTTTCATTCTGGTTTATCAGGAGAATTTACGCCACAGCCCCGTCGTAGTGAGACATCCGTTAGGAAATCCAGGCAGGCAGGTTAAATGTTAATTTCCTTTCTACTGTACCATTTTCTAACCTCCTTCCATGAATCAAAGTGAGTAAAAGGTTCTTCACTTACTGACATAAAACAAATTGAACAAATTACGTTACTTAACTGAGGAAGAACTAGTCACACCATTGATTCTGGTCCAGGCTCAGCTGAGCTTTTTCTCCTTATTAACATTCATCTGCGAATGAGTTTGCATTTTGTAATATAACACTGCATTGATCTGATTAGCATATCTGACTGCATCGCCTCCGTGGTCCTCTTCCTCGGCACAGCGAACCGGCCAGGCGGGTGCTTTTAGGTAACACGCCGCTTTTTCACAGGCCGTGAATCACAATTATAACCAGACCATGAATCAGAGCCGTAGGTGGAAACCACTTCCAACACTGGTATCCGGAACTTTGCAGTGTACGGAGGGCTCGGGAGAGCAGGAGCCTTCCCAGATGTTAAATAACTAGCACAGCCCAGTGCGTGGGCTGTTTTTTCTTTTTTTCCATGAAAAATGCTGATCACAGAGAGAAGAAATTTTAAGCTTTCATTATCCAGGGCCACTGTGGCTTCTATTAGACTGGTCTTTGTGGGGCGCTGGGGGAGCCCTGTCTCTGGCCAGACACACATCGGTCGGTTATTTCTGGGTAGGGTCTGAAGGGAGCCTGGCGGGACAATGGCCATCCACATGGCGGGTGTGAAAAGCCCGGGGTGCTCCTGGTGGGGCTGGAGCGCAGGACAAGGCCTCCCTGGTCCAGAGCAAGAGCTGGGGAACTGGTGGCTCCGGAGATGGACGCAGCCCACCTTTCACTCACTCACTCATTTGGGAGCCTTGTTCACCTCTCTAAACCTTCACTTTCTTATCTGCAAAATGAAGATTATACTAATCCACAGTTTGTGAGATTAAATTAGATGACCCTTAAGAAGTTACATGAACAGGAAAAGGAAGACACACAGACAGCCATCGGCACCAGGGCCAGGCTCTGTGCTACACGTGCTTGCACACCTCACCTTTCATCTCAGCTGCGCCGCAACACATGCATTATTAACCCCATTTCACAGATGGGGAAATGGAGGCTCACAGAGTAAGAACAAGCAGTGAGTGATGGAGCCAAGCCTGGAGCCCAGATCTGTGCGATTCCAAAGCCCACGGATTTTGCTCTATGTGACATGAGGCCTCAGCAACATGCTGTCACCGGAGGAACGAATTTCTGCAGAATTTCTGCCAGGGCACTAACAAACGACATCTGCACTTCCCGTCGCTCCCGTCGCTAACTTGCTCCCTCAGCCTTTCACAGCTCTGCACGGCCTGAGGAGAAATCGAAGGAGAAGAACTTAAAAGCCACTTTAAATTTTAGACCAATTCAATTTTGGAATATCACTCGTGAGGTGCGGCTTCTCGACGGAATTTCTAAATGACTCCGACTCTTCTTTGTCCATTTTCAGGGGAAAATGAATGTTGCTGCTAACATTTGACATCAATCGCCCAATCACATGTTGTCGCATCATTACTCAGCTCTGTGACAGAGGCAGAGGGAAGAGACCTGGGCTGAAACCGCGCCGTGGGGTGACACACCAATTCAGGGACCCTGGTGACGATGAAACGGGGAGCAAAATGGAATTCGGCTGAGTTCACTCTGTGTCAGGGCCCGTGTTGAGGGAAATGGAGTGGGAAGGTTGTGCTTTCGCAGGAGGGCTTTCATTTCGAGTATAATTTTCCAAATTCTACCTGTATATTAATCTGGGTGAAGCGAGCCATTGGCGAGCCTGTCCTTGCAGGCGACCGGCCAAGAGGGCAGAAGCGTGTGAGGCTCGTTCCCGGAGTTGAAGAGCAGGCCAGCTCCGCCGCCTGCCGCTTCAGAATCAGGCCTCTCTCTGTGCACGGGCCCAGGAGGAGTTTGATTTCTCCTGCCAGGAGAGAGGGATCCCCCCAATGCAAACCAGAGCCGGCCCTCCCGGCGCTTGGATGTTGGTGACCAGAGCAGAACTAGAACCGCCGTGGCCCAGGGACACTTTGAAATCTCCTTGTGCTGGCAGAACAGGTGGGAGGCTCCGGAGCCCACGGGGGTCTATGTGAGAGGTGCGGGGCTCAGGGGCTTCCACTGGCTTCTGTACCCACCATTCTGCCTGCGGCTCGTCACTCACGGGGCCCCATTCCTCGGTCATGACCCAGTTTTGAAATGTTTGTCTTGGTAGGGCACGGGCAGCTTTGGCCAGGAGAGAGCAGGCGTATCGAGGGTGGTGACAGTCACAAGAGAAAGTGGCCAACACTTCCCTCCTTCTTGACTGTGTCGAGAACACAAAGGACGCAGGGCCCTGAGGCCCTCGGCAAACCCTTCATCCCTGCCCTCCGTCTGGACGTGGGCTTCCACGTGCGAGTGTGAAGGTGACGCAGTTAAGCGGAGACAATCTCCCCCCTCCCTGTCACTCCACTTCAGGGCTCCACTCGTGGCCAGAGCTTTGGTGGGAGCCTAGCTTGTCCCCGAGAGCCTTTCACGCCTGTGTAAGGCACGTGGTATGCCACTGACCGCGGTGAGGAGAGTACTCATAATTGAGCACAGCGACCCAGGCATGCACTGGGACTTTCCAGATTCGTTCTCACTGACGTAGTTTCCCTTTATAAGGCCTTTCTCCGTAGGTTGCGTTTTCCTGGGATGTGGCCCTGACACATGATACCGAGCCCCCGTGATGAGCAAGGAAGGGGGCTGCAGAGGTGGCGGTGACCTCAGTGAAGGTAGAAGCCGCACGGCCCAGCGACGGAGGAGGCAGGCGTGGGACAAGGTCGTGGGACGTCAGAGAAACGACCGCAGCATCAAGTCTGGGTAAAGGCGGTCCCGTGTACGGCACAGCACCACGGGGGCGTGGAGGCTGGAGAAACACCCGCCGCTGGCCGGCACCAGGGGAGACCTGAGTGCAAAGTGCAGGCGGGAGGCCCGGCTGTGCCCGCTACACACAAAGAGGCGCGGTGACGGCTGCCGTCGTGAGAGCCCACCGAGGGAGACACACTTGCAAATGTTTATTTGGAACCGTTTCTAAATGTGCATAAAGGACAAGAATTTAAATTACCCACAGAAATAAATGGAAATGTGCTCAAGCCCCTTAGGAAAAAGGAACCTCTTGCCCTGATGTGTTCTTGTCAAAATACACACGGCCTCCTCTTCTTTGTTTAATTGGGAGGGCTAATCTCCTCTCTGCTATAGAATACTGGCATGGGTTGCTTATTTTCCTAAAAGCTCTACATTCAAATATGTAGGTTTGTGTTTGCCTGTAATTAGCGTGATGTATCTATTCAGAATAACTGCAACATCCCTTCCTGGTAATGAAAAGTGATTAATTACCAATTATAGCAAGTATCCAATTTCATGCCGTTCACCACTGGTCTGTGCCACTGAATTGCTAGCGCTCTAATTGCAGACATTAAAAGTTCTAGGTAATTATTGTTGAAAGATCAGTAATATTAAAAATATTGGTTGCAGCTATTATTACATTTGCTCTAAATGCAACCAAGACTTAAATTTATGTCTGAGCTGCCAGCCATTTTATCAGGCTATTTCTGTGACTGGTTCGAAACAACCGGTTTTTATTTCCCTTTCTCAGGGACTATTACAACAAGTCTATTAACAGCTCTGGGCTCCCCATTTTGTAAAGCTTTCATTAAGTGAAACAAGCTAAAAAATCACTAGTAGGTGCCTTTAGGAAAGTAGGAAGGTAATTATCTCATTTACAGATAACTATGTGCATTTCATTTTTCAAAGCACAAAAAGAAAACTAGCTCTGAATGACACTTTTTCCTACTCATTAAGTTGACAAGAGAAATATCAAATTAGAAGTTCTCAGTGCAAATGCCAGCGTGAACTCTGACAATGTCTATCAACAACAGGGACACTGGGGGGAAATGTCCTCATAACCAAAGTGGAAATCAGGGAAGAATCTTTGGAGCTTTTGAAAAGGTTTTTTAGTGTTGTTTTATTTCAGTCCCCAAACACCTGAACTATAAATGTCTGGTTTTTCTGTGAGCATGCCAGGCACAGTTCCGAAAATTGGAGGTTCCATGCACACCAGGTGGCCCTGGGCAGTCCAGGTTGGCCAGTCATCAAGGCTGATGACTGCAGCTCAGAACTAGATATGCCTCTAAGAACCAGCAAAGGGACACCAGAGAGATGGCTAAATGCCATGCAGTGATCCCACTGACAATCTAAAATAGATGTCAACACAAAGAAGGGTGGGGTCAACTCCACTGAGAGAGAGAATTCAGAACTCACAGAAAATTGGCTTGCTTCAACTGGGTCTTTACGCGTGAATAGGAGTTCATTGGCTACACAGTGCAGGTTAGGAAAGGGCACTCTAGCAAGAGTTAATACTCTTGCAAAGCCATGGCGGGGGGCTTCATGATGATCTTGGAATGAAAGAGGATATTTTGGAGACTAGGAAGGATCCAGTTCAAAAGGTCATTAAATTTGGGGCTATTTCAGAAAGACTATCAGCCTGACTAAACAATGGTATATACCAACAATGAGATTTAACCACGAAAATTTTTAAAGCTTAGACAATTGTTTTCAAAGCAGGAAACAGAATTGTACAGACAGATTATCTCAAATATGTAAAATCATATGCACAGAAGGCAGAAAATATACCAAATGTTAGCAAAGGTTGGCCCCCTGCTTTGAGGGGAATAGTTTTTCTCTTCTTTCCTTTTTTTTTTTTAAGAGACAGTGTCTTGCTATGTTGTCCAGGCTGGAGTGCAGTGGTACAATCATAGCTCACTGCAACCTCCAATCAATCCTCAATCCTGGGCTCAATCAACCCTCCTGCCTCAGCCTCCCAAGTAGGTGGGACTACAGGACTACAGGCACACACCACCATGCCCAGCTAATTTTTCTATTTAGCCACTATGGGCACTATGTTGCTCAAGCGATCCTCCCGCCTCAGCCTCCCAAAGTGCTGGGATTACAGGCGTGCGCCACTGCACCTAGTTGCACATGTTTCTTTAGGGTAAGACATTTAGGCAACCTCTGCCATATAATCATAGAATGTGAGAAGCAGCAGGCCTCTAAGGCCGGGAAGGCCAATGATTTGCAGATGAGAAAACCGAGGCCAGAGAAATCAAACTCATCCACAGCCAGAACTGGCCAAAGTAGGAGTGGGGATACATAACCGCTGTTGAGAGTGGAACCCACAGCCGAGATACGCAACCCGAGTCTTCCGTGCTTGGCTTCATCCAGCCCCACTGATCACTGGGCATTATTAAGAGCATTTTTTTTTAAGAGACTGGGTCTCACTGTCACCCAGGCTGGAATGCAGTGACACAGTCATAGCTCACTGTAGCGTCAAGCTCCCAGGCTCAAGTGATCCTCCTGCCTTAGCCTCCCTAGTAGCTGGGACTACAGGCGTGCGCCACTGCGCCTAGCCAGTTTTTCTCTTCTCCATACTCCATATTTTCCAAGTTTTCAATAACGAACTCGTATTTGTGATCAGAAAAATAGAGTGAAAAAACTCTGCATAATAAACAAACTCTACCCAGGCCCTGGAATCCAGAGGAAAACAGAAAATGTACATAAAGGAGCCCCTGTATTATCAAGTGGTCCACCTCTGACCAACGTGCTCAGGAAAGTAGGCGGGGATCTGAAGACGAACTTTTAATCTGCAAGCAGGTTTTGTGAGTTACTGGGGATCTATTAGAGTCTGTGGTCACAAAGATTAAGGAAAATTTTCATCTCATCAGAGCTAAATTTTGCCCCCTGCCCTGCCGCATTCCACACGTCATCACTGCCGGCTGGTCCCACGGCCTCTGAAGGCACCACCTTGAGACTGCCTAGCTACGGTCATGAGAGATGGTAAGGACACTGTCCTCCCAACAGACATGCCAGCTTCCAGCTGTCATCATGAGGACCCCAGAGGTGGAGCATCCTTGGTGCATTGAGTGTCCCGGAGCCCTACGTGAAGGGACACATTGTTTGGTATTAAGCATTCATTTTGGGCACCTCTATTGTGTCTGCGGTTTCCCTCTTACCGTGCTGCTGCGAGGCAAACCAGGGCTATAAAACCCGATTGATTGATATGACCCATCACCGTTTTTAGGGTCCGTTGCACAAACTATTTTGACAGTTGAGGCTCATAAATTAACGAGCAGGCCCAAAGTGACACAATGAAGAAGATGTCGTGGCCGCTTCAATGTAGCCGCTGGGCGATTACTCAGAAACTCGGGGTGCAGAAGCCTGCCTCCCTCTTTTGTTCCTGCTTAGCTGGAAGATAAATGTCGGAGACTAAGGACCCCAGGCACTCAATAATAAAAACCTTTTAGAGAGGAGAGCCTTGCACTAGTTAAAAGAAACCTGTTCCATTTTTCTGGGGGAAAAAAATGGAAGTAAGGTTTCCCAATGGCAGACATCAAGTCCTTTTATTGAGACTGAAAAGTGCAAATTCACAACGGGAGAAAAGGAGGAAGGGAGGAGAGATGAGAAAGGGCGAAAAGGAAGGAGTCGAAGGTGGCAGAACCGGGACTCGCGAGGCAGCAGCACCAGTGGTTGAGAAATTGAAGAGGGTGAGCATAATGTTTATCCATCTGGGAGGCACCCCTGCCCGCTAAGGTGCTGGCTAGATTAATAGAAAATCTGAGGCTCCGAATCCCCAACAAGCTACCACAGGACTTCACGGTATTGTGTTTGCTCAAAACAAATGATGATTGCAGCATTTTAATCTCTAAAGAGAAAGAAACTTCTATGTGAGCGAGAGGCTTAGATCCTAAAAGGATTTTATATGTATGCACACAGATGTCATAGAACACAGCCCCCAAAATGGAGTTTTTGTTCTCATCCAAAAGTAATTATTGCCAAAGAACAAGTGATGGTTTAAGAGATCGCCCTTTCCAGAGGTGCAGTGAAAGGTAGAAGCGATTAGAAATAGAGTCGTAAGTTAGATCAAACAAACACCCATTTCATAATTGAGTAAAATGTCCTCCTTCTCCTTCTGCTTATGAAAGTAATTCCCTGGGGAAAAAAAATCAAGTGAATTGAATTACCCAGGTACAAATGGCACCCTTTCAGCTCAGCAGACATCACCCCGTATTTCAGTCCAAGCAACTTTTAAATTACTTGGAGAATTCATGGAATGTTTTTCAGTTTGACAGCTGTCAAGCCAAAAGCATGCTGCTATGTGGGAAGCAAACCCTCTGAAGATTTATTTTTTTAATGGATTGGAAATTAAAAGGGCTTCGAAATGCCCTTCAGAGACCCAGCTGAGGGAATCGGGCTGTGTTACACGGAGACTTTTCCTTACAAGTGCTGAGAATTGGGACTGAAAGCGCAGGTCAGAGCATTTGGATTGTGCCTACACAAAGCCAAAACAAGCATTTGAAAAGTGAAAGATGCAATCAAGCCAGTGGGTTATTTTGCCTACACGATACCAAAACGCCAGGGTGGCCCGATATCTTCCACCAACTGGGAAACGAATGAGAAGGAACCAGAAAGGACCCCTGAAAGGCCAGTGCAGAGGAAGAAACCGAGGCACAGAAAGAGGGAGGAGAGGACTTTCCCAGGATCCCACAACCAAGGAAAGACAGCGAAGTCACATCCCGGGTAACAATAGTCTCAGAGAGACTCCTCACACCAACGGACAGAGACCCCAAGTTTTGCATTTTTATGGAGGAGGAGGAGCCACTGGGTTGCAGATTCCACAAATAAAAACTCAGGACAGCCAGCTACATTTTGATTCAGATAGTGAATAATTTTTTAGTATAAGTATATCCCATACAATGTTTGGGATATACTTATATTAAAAAATTATTCATTGAGTATCTGAAATTCAAATTTAACTGGACATCCTGTATTTTACCTGGCAACACTTAGAGGGAACATTTCTTGGGGACAAAGTCTGACTCATCTCTCTTCCCCATCCTACAGCTACCAGAGCAGTGCTGCACACAGAGCTGGCTCTTGGGAGATGAACACCTGTGAACCACCCTGGCAGATGACATCCATAGGCTTAAGTGGCTGTCCAAAGACCTAGGTGGGAGATAAAGAAGAACCTGCTACAACTGCAAAAATTCCTTAAGCACTAAAAGCCGTAGACAGAAGAGAGGAAGCTACTCTGCCTTTAAAAGTTACATGAGTGAGGTGCTTTCTGCAAACTGTCCCACTTAATCTTCCTAATTGCCCCTCAGGCTAGGCCTCATTACATTCCAGTTTACAGAGGGGGAAACCAAGGCTCAGAGAGGGCCTTGCAAGTATCCCTTGCAAGTGTCAAGAACAGGTGTTTCCCAGATGCGTCAACTCCTCGAGCGCTGCTCCTCCTAAGTCAATAAGAGCAGCAACCCCTCTGGAATAGCACCCCCAGCGCCAGGCACTATTTCAGACACTGCATGAATTTCATCCTAATTAACCATCTCAACAACTCTATGAGATGGATGGATTATTTTCTTCATTTTCCCACGTAGAAACTGCAGCACAGAGCAGTGAAGACACTTGCCCTGGGTCACAGAGCCAGGACTAGCCCAGCCATCTGACCCGCGACCCCCTGCTATGCAGCGCTCCGTCACACAGCCCTGCGGACTCTACTGCCCCTCACCGGGCAGAGACGGCTCAGGATCTGCACTTCATACAAACACAGCCACGGTCCATCCAGTGTTCTGAGCACAGTGCAAAACACACACGGATTCTGACGGTAGATTGCTCTGGCCTCCAGGCCGGACCTGCTCCTCTTACGTGCATTTGCAGGACAGCAGCAAGGCTTCTGGATTAGGAGCTGGCCGTGGAACAAAGGCACCAGGGGCAGGCTGGGGCGTGGTGCGTTAGGGCTGCAAAGCCCAGCTGTAACAGGCTACTGTAACAGGCTACCTCCGAACATGGGAAAATAGTCTCTCTACTCTGAAAATGAAGATGAGGTTTGCTGTGGATTTTGACGTAACTGCTATAAACCAAAATGTCCACTTGATATTTTCCTTTAATTACTATGCTTCCAGGACAAATTAACAATTAGTTCTCCTTATAGGAACTAAAAAATGTGCTTCATGTCTATGGTGTCTGTGAGTCACTTCTGCCAAACTTGTTTTCTGTTTATATTTAGAGATGTCTTTCAAAGAGATCCCATTTAGCATGAATGCTCCGAAGCCTGTTTAATCCCCACTCATAATGCAACACAAAACAGCAAACCTGCTTCAGGGCCCTTGTGCCATGCCCTCTGCACAGACCCGACAATAGAGGTGTGGGTGGGCCTTGGGCGTGGCACAGGAGGGGGTGCCATCTGCAAGGGGGCGTTACCAGGTCTCCCAGTAAAACATCGCAGTACCAGAGGTGATTCTTGTCCTTGGCTTCCAGAGAAGCGTGGGAGTTGAGAGCCAAGCTCTGAAATCGATGGCTGCATTCACAGCCCGGGGCCACCGGAGTCAGGGGGTGACCTGGGCAAGTTTCCTGTCTCCTCTAAGCCACAGTCTCTCATCTCATCCTCATAACACTTATCAAGTGACCAATAAACATAACCAAAAAAATCAATCAAGAATATACCCTATTTCTAAACTCTAAACTCCATTATGCTATGAATTAGAATCGCTATCCAAATATGAAAAGTAGGGCTTACAACTGACACAATGCAAACAATCTAGCCCTTCGCCAAAAAATTTATTGCACAGTGTTCAGGCTGTTGTGTAAAAGAATAAGGTATATAAAACTAGTACTAAACAGATCTTTGGGAAAATGTCTTTCTATGGAGTGGGAATATATACTTGTTTGTGCATAAGAAATTGCCCACTGAGAGATTGTTATATATATTTTTGTGTTTCTTAAATACGTTCTTTTCACAGAAGTGGGTGAGGGAGAGTCACCCCTGCCTGTCAGCTCTGCCAGCTGTGGGGACTTAAGACCTCAGCCCACAGCATCAGTCCAGTGTCAGACCCTGACTTGGGAGCTCTAGAGTCACGCTGGTGCCCCCTCCCCACTTATGCCTGGCTGGCATCCCCTTCCCCAAGGGCTGGAACGCAGCACGCCCTGCAGGCAGTGCTCAGAGTGGCCCCAGTGCAAACTTCCGCCAGCATCACAACACCTGCTCCCCACTGAGAGCCCAGCCGCCTTGCCCTCCGGCCAGGACGTGCAAACACAGAACCTTCTCTCCTCTAGTGCTCGCTTGCCCAATTCATGGGGTAAGACCTTCCACTGTGCTAATGTCCTGCTGTAATAAATTGCCACAAACTGGTGGCTTCAAACAAGAGAAATTTATCTTCTCACAGTTCTGGAGACCAAAAGACAGAAATCAATCTGACTGGGTCAAAATCAAGGTGTGGGAAGGGTGGTGATTCCCCGGGAGCTTTAGAGAATCTATGGCTTGACACATCCTAGTGGCTGCCAGCATTCCTTGGCTTATGGACGCATCACCCCACTCTCTGCCTCCGTCTTCACATGGCCTCCTCTTCCATCTGTGTCAGATCTCCCTCTGCCTCTCTCTGATGCAGACACTTTTTTTTTTTTTTTTGAGACAGAGTCTCACTCTGTTGCCCCGGCTAGAGTGCTGTGGCATCAGCCTAGCTCACAGCAACCTCAAACTCCTGGGCTCAAGCAATCCTTCTGCCTCAGCCTCCCAAGTAGCTGGGACTACAGGCATGCACCACCATGCC
>CAUYRT010078771.1:0-14529 GCA_963574885.1 Lepilemur ruficaudatus
ATATAGAAAAAATTAGCCGGGCATGGTGGCACATGCCTGTAGTCCCAGCTACTCGGGAGGCTGAGACAGAAGGATCACTTGAGCCCAGGAGTTTGAGGTTGCTGTGAGCTAGGCTGACGCCATGGCACTCTAGCCCAGGCAACAGAGTGAGACTCTGTCTCAAAAAAAAAAAACAAAAACAAAGACAAAAAACTTGTTACAGCTCCTCTGGAAACATGGCACAATATGCCACTTGGCCACATGCCACCTAGACACCTATGAGGATTGGGGTTCTGCCTTCATTCCTGTGTGCAAGGAGGAGCTAGGTGGAGACATTTTTGAATGGCAGGAAGTAAAACACAGATGTTAGTGTTTGTGGTTGGTCAGGCAAAGCTGGACCTCAGGGGGATGCAATCAACTTTGGACTTTAGTTTGGCCCTGTGATGAATAGATTCGAGACTAGCCTGAGCAAATCATCATTTGCAAAATCTATAAAAGAACACACCTCCCGCCCCATGCCAGAGCGGCATCAAAAGAAGCCAGCTAAGACAGAAGATTGAGATAAGATCCAGATTCTCATAACATGATACCCAGAATGTTCAGGTTTCAATCCAAAATCATTTGTTATGTTAGGAACCAGGATGATCTAAAAGTGAATCAAAAAAGGTGACTATTACATGCCCTCACTGGTATGACAGGTGTTAGAAACACTAGGCTGGGCTCACACCTGTAATCCCAGCACTTCGGGAGGCAGAGGTGGGAGGATCTCCTGAGCTCAGGAGTTTGAGACCAGCCTGAGCAAGAGCAAGATCCTGTCTCTACAAAAATATAGAAAAATTAGCCAGGCGTGGTGCCATGTTCCTGTAGTCCCAGCTACTCGGGAGACTGAGGCAGGAGGATTGCTTGAGCCCGGGAGTTTGAGGTTATAGTGAGCTATGATGATGCCACTGCACTCCAGGCTGGGTGACAGAGTGAGACTCTGTCTAAAAAAAAAAAAAAAAAAAAGAAACACTGGACAGGTTGGGTGCAGTGGCTCACGCCTGTAATCCTAGCACTGTGGGAGTCCGAGGTGGGAGAGTTGCTTGAGCTCAGGAGTTCGAGACTAGCCTGAGCAAGAGTGAGACCCTGTCTCTACCAAAAAGGAGAAAGAAAAAAAAGCCTAGCCAGGCATTGTAGTGTTCACCTGTAGTCCCAGCTACCTGGGAGGCTGAGGCAGGAGGATTGCTTAGAGCCCAAGAGTTGGAGGTTACAGCGAGCTATGATGACACCACTGCACTCTACTCAGGGCAACAGAGTGAGACTCTGTCTCAACAGAAACAAAACAAGGCAACTGAACACCCCTCCTCACAACCCCCCACCCCTTCATTAAAAAAATAAAAATTCTTTAAAAGTATTAAAATAAAAATAAAGAACACTGGACAAAGGCTTTAGAGCAGCCATCTTAACAGTGCTTTGGGAAGCCATTACTGATTGAAATACTTGGAGAAATAGAAAGTTCCAGCAAAGAAAAAAGATGCTAAGAAGAACCAAATGAAAACTTGGAGCTGAAAAATACAATAACTGAAATAAAAAAAACTCAGTGGGTGGGCTCAACAGCTGAATGCAGAAGACAAAAGACAGAATCAGTGAACTTTAAGATGAAATGATGGAAACTACCCCTTTGAACAACAAAGAAAACAAGTTAAAAATGAACTCCACAGCCTATTCTATAGCAAATGCCTAACATCTGTGTTCAGAGTTTCAGAAAGACAGAGGAAGAGGGCTGGAAAGGCACTTGGCGAAGTAATGGCCGAAATCTTCCCAGATTTAGTAAGAGACATAAATCTGCAAATTTAAGAAGCTGAGTGAGCCCCAAACAGCATAAACCCAAAGAAACTTATATCAAGACATATCAGAGTCAAACTAATGAACACTGAAGACAAATAGTTTTGAAAGCAGTGAGAGAGAATGGTGTCTTTACCTGCAGGGGAAAATGATTCAAATGACACTGGGCTTCTCAGGAACTGTGGAGGCCAGAGCAGGCAGAACAGTATTTTTCAAGTGCTGAAAGAAAAGAACTGTCAGCCTAGAGTCTACAACCAGCAAAATACTGGAACGAGGGGGCAACCGAGACATTCTCAGATGAAAGGAAGCTAAGAATTTGTCCCCAGCAGACCTCCCCTACAGGAAGGGCTGAAGGAAGTTCTCGAAGAGAAAGGGAACACTAAGAGAAGGAACCTCAGAGCATCGGGAAGAAAGGACACGGCAGGCGAAATCATGGGTTAATGTGATAGACTTCCCCTCCTCTGTACCTTCCAAAGAGCTGGGTTGGTCACGGCGGAATGATGGCACTAAGTGACGTGGTTCTGGTGCAGGTGGACGGGATGTGTGAGACACCGTTACAAATGGAGGCGTCTACACTTTCCTTGGACTGGTGAAGTGACAACCCTAGTAGATTATGATGAGCCATGTATGTGTTACATGATCCCCAGAGCAGCCCCTGAAAAGGCTGCTCAGAGAGACAGCAAACTCAAACCTACTATAGAGAAATCAGAGTAGAGCTCAAATAACCCACAGGAGGGCAAGGAAACAGAAACAGAAACAAAAAGTAGCTTTATTCATAATAAATAAGCTGGAAATAACCCAGATGTCCTTGACTGGGTGAATGGAGAATGCTCCTTAGCAGTAACAAGGAACTGACTTCGGATATGGATAGCAATGGCTGGATCTTCAGGGAGCCCTAAGGTTACGTCCTGGTTACCTGCTGAGTGATACCATTTCTGTAACATTCTTCATTGATAAAATTACAGACATGGAGACGAATGTGTCTGGAAAGAGCAACTTGAGGGATCCTGTGGGGATGGGAATTGTTTCTGTCTTGACTGGATCGATGTCAATGTTCTGATTATGATATGTGCGGTTTTGTAGGATGTTACCCCTAGGGGAGCCCAGTAAAGGGTGTGTGGGATCTCTGTATTCTTTGTTACAACTGCAGTATATCTATAATTATGTTAAAGCATTTAATTTTAGAAATGGAGGCAGTGGTACCACCTACCTCACAGGATGGTTGAGGGCAGAGGGCTCACTGAGGTAACAGTGAGGAGTGGACTTGGGAACCACCTGGCATGGATGAGATGGCACCCAGCTGTTTGTCTGGCAGCAGCCTGTTGTTACTTCTCTGTTTCTTCTCTTCTCACCTGTTGCCCCTTGTGTGGCCTCTGTGCCCTCTGTCTCTGAGACTTCTGTTTGCCTTTTCAGATTTGGGTTACATGACCTCAGGCTGAAGGGGAGCAGAGGGAGCCCCTTTGGATATGAGGCCAAGATATGCCTTCAGAGTGTTTGGGCCCCTCCCCTTCTCTCCCTCCTTCCTTTTTTTTCCATCCTGGGAACCCTGAGAATGCATTGGCAGATGCTGGAATGTGGTTATCAGGGGGTGGCAGGCACAGCCAGGACTGGGCTGGTTCTGCCACCAGGAGAGATGGGCCCTTTCTCTGAGCTGTTGAGGAGAAGGTCCACATCCCAAGTGGGGATAGGTGGAGGTGGCTCCTCTGCATCTTGGGATTAGTCCCGCCATCCTGTACTTCACGAGATCCCAGCCCTCAATCGGGGTTCTGGTCACTTCAAACTTAGAACTGGGCTTTGGTGGTAACGGTTTGTCTTTTTCTTGGCAAAGCCTTTTAGACGCTTATTCCCATATATGTTACCATAAATACCATAAACCACTGAAGACCTTTCACATTGATAATTAATTGACTTCCTTTCCTAGCTGATTGCTGAGGAAGGGGTAGACAGCCTGAACGTCAAGGAATTGCAGGCAGCATGTCGGGTACGGGGCATGCGGGCCCTGGGCGTCACAGAAGACCGTCTGAGGGAGCAGCTGAAGCAGGTGCGGTGTCTGAGGGTGGGCTCCGGCAGATTCATAGCTTTCCCTTCTTTCCAGACACGAGCAGACTTGTTGTGGGAAATTTCAAAATCAAAGACCAGAGACCCACTGAAGACTTTTTTCAAACTCTGGGCAGGTGGGCCTGGTAAAGCCACGCTGTGGCCTACCTGGGGATGCCTGGAGGTTGGGGACTATATTAACCTTCTGGTCCTACCACACATACACAGCATCCCCATGTTCTCAACTTTGGTAGCCTTTTGAGTATCGCTTTGGTTTTTCTCATCTGCCTTTTCCTTTTTTTTTTGAGACAGAGTCTCGCTCTGTTGCCTGGGCTAGAGTGCCATGGTGTCAGCCTAGCTTACAGCAACCTCAAACTCCTGGGCTCAAGCAGTCCTTCTGCCTCAGCCTCCCAAGTAGCTGAGACTACAGGCATGTGCCACCATGCCCGGCTAAATTTTTCTATATATTTTTAGTTGTCCAATTAATTTCTTTCTATTTTTAGTAGAGACGGGGTCTCATTCTTGCTCAGGCTGGTTTCAAACCCCTGACCTTGAGCGATCCTCCCGCCTCAGCCTCCCAGAGTGCTAGGATTACAGGCGTGAGCCACCATGCCCGGCCTATGGCTGTTTTTAAGGGAAGAGCCTGCTTGCTGTTCTTAAGGCTCCTGGTGGCTGCTGCAGGGGTGCCAAAGACCCTCTGGGCGCTGCAGGCATCTTTACCAAGGTGGTTGTTGTCTGAGGCACTGCAGTAGAGCAACACACAGGCCATTAAAGCTCAAGGTTCCACTCTGGGAGGCCGAGGCGGGTGGATAGCTCAAGGTCAGGAGTTCAAGACCAGCCTGAGCAAAAGCGAGACCCCGTCTCTACTATAAATAGAAAGAAATTAATTGGACAACTAAAAATATATGTAAAAAAATTAGCTGGCCATGGTGGCGCATGCCTGTAGTCCCAGCTACTTGGGAGGCTGAGGCAGGAGGATTGCTTGAGCCCAGGAGTTTGAGATTGCTGTGAGCTAGGCTGATGCCACGGCACTCTACAGCCCGGGCAACAGAGTGAGACTCTGTCTCCAAAAAAAAAAAAAAAAGGCTCAAGGTTCATCTTCCCTGGAGAGTTCCTTCTAGTGGCTTAGTGGACTGATTAGCGCAAGTCCTGCTTTGGCTGTTGCACCATTCCCTTCCTCTTCCCAGCCACACCAGAACAGTAGAACATTCTGGGGTTGAAAGCCCTGGGCCATTTGTGGGAGCTGCGGGTGGACTGAGGCTGGTGGGTGGGGTGGGAGCTGCACATCTGGTGAGATTGTGTTCTTGGGTTCTAGTGGCTGGACCTGCACCTGCACCAGGAGATCCCCACATCATTGCTCATACTGTCCCGAGCTATGTACCTCCCAGACACCCTCTCACCCGCCGACCAGCTCAAATCTACGCTGCAGACCCTTCCAGAGATCGTGGTATGTGTTGTCAGGAGACCCCTTTACTTGGTCACTTTGTAAGTGGCCCCCTCTCTTCTGGGGGAAGGGGGCACGGGAGCACTCACTTCCTCAGCTGTGGGATCCCCCACCCAGGAGCCCCTAGGTCTACCCACTGCCCCTCATGTCTCCCTCCCCCCACCCAGTGTGGCAGAGTCAGTGCACCCTGAGGGATCCTGACCCTGCCACGAGTTGGCTGTACACCACACATCTATAACACAACATTCACCATTTTTGCCAGTACTGTGTGTCCTTTCTCTGAACGTCAAGGGATCATTTGATAGGCATAGGAAGTGACCGTCTGTGCCTTTCCCAAGAGTTGGGGGGCAGTGTCCCAGCAGTGCATGCTGTCTCTTTTGTGTGAAGCCCTGATGGTGACAACGCTCAGAGATAAGGGGGCAGAGTCAGAGGCCCAGAGCAGCGTAGGCCTCTGGTGGCTGCTGCGGTTCACTCACAGGTGTGCCCTCCTCTCCAAAGGCGAAGGAAGCCCAGGTGAAAGCGGCAGAGGTGGAGGGCGAGCAGGTGGACAACAAGGCAAAGCTGGAGGCCACACTGCAGGAGGAGGCGGCCATCCAGCAGGAGCACCGGGAGAAGGAGCTGCAGAAGCTCTCGCAGGCAGTGGTGAGCAGCTGGCTGTGGCCTGACCCAGCTCTGTGGGATGCGAGGCTATCCTGGTCCAGCCCACCTAGAAACTCCCTCATGCCCATGTACTTGACCCCACAGTTTGGGTCTTGTTTATTCCTTCCTGGAATGGCCAGGGTGGCACAGTGGAGGCAGGATGGCTGGGTGTGGGACCTCCCCAAAGGAGAGCCACAGTGGTACCTGTGAGGGTGTGGCTTGGCCATCTCTCCCTAGTCAGGGCGCTGGTCATTGCAGAGGGCCCAGCTCAGCACTAAGGCAGTGCCCACCTCATCAGGGGCCTTGCCTTAAGGAGCACTGGCAGAGGAGCCTCAGATTCCCTCGGGCTCTGGACTATGCTGCATTTCAGCGCTGGGTCCTCCTGGGTCACTTACATGCGCAGCCACCCACAGACTCAGCCTCCTGCTCTGCAGGTGACAGGGTGATGTGGTGGAGTCATGGGGAGAGGCCAGTGATGAGGGGAGGTGCTCTGGCTTCCTCTATAGAGAGGCCTCAGGACCTGGCCAGTTTGTGGGACAGCTGCATGGCAAGTCCTCCAGGGTGAGCCTGTGCCAGGTGCACCACCCAGCATTACCTGGAGGCCTCTTCCAAGTGTGGCCTCTGTCAGTCACACCCATGCTACCTCTGTGGGCTCACCTCTGTGCACCACCCAGCATTACCTGGAGGCCTCTCACCAAGTGTGGCCTCTGTCAGTCACACCCATGCTACCTCTGTGGCCTCAGCGTGGTGCTGAGCTGGCATGGCCTTGCGTTTCAGAAGGACGTTGAGCTGGAAGAAGCAGAAGCGGCCCCTGGGGGGCCCATGGCTGAGCCACAGCCAGAAGTGCCTGAT
The DNA here is from genome assembly GCA_963574885.1 of Lepilemur ruficaudatus. NCBI lineage: Eukaryota > Metazoa > Chordata > Mammalia > Primates > Lepilemuridae > Lepilemur > Lepilemur ruficaudatus. Next base: position 6,776 of record CAUYRT010078771.1, read on the forward strand.
GTGACCCTGCAGTCAGAGACCCTGAAGGACACTGCCCCAGTGCTGGAGGGCTTGAAGGTAACTGGGGCCTCTAACTGCTGCTGAGGACATGGGGATTGAGGTGGTTGTGGTCTGCTTAGTGGATGATGGACAGTTCTGGGGCAGGGATGGGGACAAGCTGAAAGGAAGTGGGGGCAAGGGAGTGAGCATGAGGCCAGGGGACCCCAGGTGGCTTGGGGGGTGTGAGGAGAGCAAGTCTGGCTTGGTTCTGAGCTCTGCCCAAGCGCCTGGCAGGTGAGGTTGCTGTGAACTTGGTACCCTGGCCCACTGTGCTCTGTTGCAGGTTCTGACACCTGAAGCTTGGTTTCTAGGCCCCCTGTCAGCCTTCCTGGGCAGTGGCTCGGCTGGTAGGAGCTCGGCCACCTGCTGGTTACCCAGGCTTGGGGCACCATCCAGACCTCATGTCAGCCTGTGAGGCACAACACATCTTGTGGCCTCACCATCCTCAGTTGACCTCCAGGATCCTGTGCTGCCTGTGTGGGTCACCTTCTTTGTGGAGCTTACAGGGACCCTGGCACCAAGGAGAGGGCCTAGGGCCATGTTGGGCAGAGAAAGTATCTGATAGACAGAGGGAGATAGCTTGGCAGCTGGAGCACGAGAGACCCGGGTGGGAGATTTCTGTCTGGGGTCTCAGCCGGGGCATCCTGAAGGAGGTGAAGAGGCAGCAAGCCCAGCCCACCCCCAGAGGTCAGGGGGAGGCCACCTGTGAGGTGGAGCATGTTGTTCCCTAGACACAGGTGGAAGAGGGTGGGTAACTTCAGGTGCTGGAGGGTTGAGGCCTGAGCGTTGGGTTCTGGTGGGTGACATGGGGTGGGTGGCAGTCTTATCAGGAGCAGTGGCAGAATCAGTGGTCCTTGGAGGACCAGCAAGGGCAGTAGCCCCTTTAGGCCTGTGGGGAAGGGCAGCCCCCCTGGCCAACGCGGCTGACTGGAGCCTGTGGGAACTCCTTTTGAAAGCTGGCATGGCTTGGGATAAACCTGGTAAGAGGTGGAATTCCAGGGCCTCACCTTACCTGGTGTAGGCCAACAGCCTGAGGAAAGCAGGTGTTCACCCTGCTGGTGGCCCTGAGACCTATGGGGAGTGTGGCCTGGGAAACACGGAAACAGACAGGTGGTGTCATCCTGGCTGGGAGAAGGAGGTCACCAACCAGGCAGCAGTCTCAGGAGCCTCGGCAAGCTGGTCTCGAAGGGTGACCCAGGGAAGGGGTCCCCGAACACTCCTGTAGAAGTCGGGGAGGTGGGCTACCAGGTGTCAGGGACTGAGCTACCACTGTCATTTGTAAGGAGCACAGGGCTGGAGTAGAGGCCAGCAGAGCAAAGGTGGGGCCTGGCAAGGCCACAGAGCACATTTCCAGAAGGACCAACTCTGCAGGTCAGCAAAAAAGGAGGAACAGGCTAGACGTGGTGGTTCACGCCTGCATTCCCAGCCCTTTGGGAGACTGAGGTCGGGGAGTCGCTTGAGGCCAGGAGTTTGAGACCAGCCTGGACAACACAGCGAGACCCCGTCTCTACAAAAAATAAGAAAAATTAGCCGGGTGTGGTGGCACACACCTGTAGTCCTAGCTACTCAGGGGGCAGAGGCAGCAGGATCACTTGACCCCAGAGTTTGAGGCTGCAGTGAGCTATGATGATGCCATTGCACTCCAGCTTGGGAGACAGAGTGAGACCCTGTCCCAACAAAAAAAAAAGTAGGGACCCATCAGTAATAGGATGGGATGGTTGGCTAACTTCGTGGAAGCAGATGAATCCCATTTCCAACAATTGAAAGACTTAGATGTAAAAGGAAATTTAGGACTCTTGGGAGAGCATATGAACTAAGGGTTGCCAAGAATTTCTTAGAAGCACAAACCTTTAAACAGTTACAGTGGAGAACTTTGGTTCCCTGAAAGGATAGCATAGCTTGGAAAAGACAAGCACCTTGTTCCCCCAGCCAGTGCAGATCTGGAGAGTTCAGTGCTGGGCGTCTTTGCTCGTGAGGGTAGAGAGGGCTGAGCAGCTCCATCACCAGTAAGGACATTGAATTGGTAGCAGAGAACCTTTCCATGAGGAAAACCCCAGGCCGAAATGGCTTCACAGGTGAAGTCACTGATGAAACAAACACGGAGGACCAATGCTCTGCAAACTCTGCAGAAAACGAAAGAGACGGGAACATTCCCCAACTCATTTGATGAGGTGAACATTACGTGATAGGAAAGCCAGACAAATGTGAGAAAGCTACAGACTGGTATGTTCTATGAACATAGATATAAAAAGGTTTTATTCATTTTTAAATTTTTTATTTTTAATTACAGATATATAATGGTTGTATGCATTTATGGTATACAAGTGATATTTTGATACAGACATAACAATGTGTAATGATCAAATCAGCATAATTGTGTTACCCATTTTTCTCAAGCATTTATCATTTCTTTATATTAGGAACATTCCAATTCCACTCTTTCAGTTAGTTTGACATATACAGTAAGTTATTGGTAACTATAGTCAGCTCCTTGTGCTACTGAACACTAGATCTTACTTCTTGTATCTAACTGTAATTTTGTACCTATTAACCATTTCCTCTTTTTCCCCCCATCCCCTTCCCAACCTCTGGTAACCATCATTTTATTCTCTATCTCCATGAGTTCAATATTTTTTTTTTTATTTCTCACATATTAGCGAGAACATGTCCTCGGTCCCATCCATGTTGTTGCAAATGATAGGATTTCATTCTTTCCTTTGGCTGAATAATATTCTTTTGTGTATGTATGCCACATTTTCTTTCTTTCTTCTTTTTTTTTCTTGAGAAAGGCTCTCACTCTGTCACCCAGGGCAGAGTGCAATGGTGTGATGATCACAGCTCATAGCAACCTCAAACTCCTGGGTTCAAGTGATCCTCTTGCCTCAGACTCCCAAGTAGCTGGAACTATAGGCACGCACGCACCACCATACCTGGCCTATTTTTTCAAAATTTCTTATAGAGATGGAGTCTTGCTATGTTGCCCATGCTGGTCTCAAACTCCTGGCCTGAAGCAGTCCTCCTGCCTTGGCCTCCCAAAGTGCTGGGATTTACAGGTGTGAGCCACTGTACTCAGCCTTTACTGTATTTTTTAAATCCATTCATCTGTTGGTGGATACTTAGGCAGATTCCATATCCTAGCTATTGTGAATAGTGCTACAATAAACATGAGAGTGCAGATACCCTTTGACATTGATTTATTTTCTTTTAGATGTATACTCAGCTGTGGAATTGCTGGATTGTAGGGTAGTTCTATTTTAGTTTTGTGAGGACCCTCCATACTGTTTTCCTTAGTGGCAGTACTAATTTATTACCCATTCCCACCGACAGTGTATGAGGGTTCCTCTTTCATATCCTCGGCAGCATCCTTATTCCATGTCTTTTGAATAAAAGTGATTTTAACTGGAGTGAGATGATTTCTCATTGTATTTTGTTATTGTTGTTGTTGTTTTACAAGGGAATGATGCTGTATCATTGTGGTTTTAATTTGCATTTCTCTGAAGATTAGCGATGTTGAGCCTTTCTTCATATACCTGTTAGCCGCTTGTATGTCATCTTTTGAGAAATGTCTGTTCAGATCTTTTGCCCTTTTTTTTTTTTTTTTTTTTTTTGACAGGATCTCACTCTGTTGCTGGGAATAGAGTGCAGTGGCATCATTATAGCTCACAGCAACCTCAAACTCCTAAGCTCAAGTGATTCTCCCACCTCAACCTCCCAGAGTGCTAGAACTATAGGCATGAGCCACTGTGCCTGGCCCAGATTTAAGTTCTTAATCCATTTTAATTTGATTTTTGTATATGGTGAAAGATAGGGGTCTAGTTTCAGTGTTCTACATATACACATTTAGTTTTCCCAGCACCATTTATTGAAGAGACTGTCCTTTCCCCAGTTTATGTTCTCGGTGCCTTTGTTGAAAATGAGTTGACTATAAGTAAATGTGTGGGTTTATTTCTGGATTCTCTATTGTGTCTACCTTCACACCTGTACTGTGTGTTGTGTGGTTACTACAGCCTTGTGATATGATTTGAAGTCAGGTAATGTGATGTCTCCAGCTTTGTTCTTTTTGCTCTTGATTGCTTTGGCTACTCAGTGTCTTTTGTGGTTCCATATAAATCTTAGGATTTTTCTTTTTCTAGTTCTGCAAAGAATGTCATTGGTATTTTGGTAGCAATTATATTGAATTTGTAAGTAGTTTTGAATAGTGTGGACATTTTAACAATATTCTTCCAATCCATGAGCATGAAATATCTTTCCATTTTTTTGTGTCATCTTCAATTTCTTTCATCAATGTTTTACAGTTTTCATTGTGCAGATCTTTCACTTCTTTGGTTAAGTTTATTCCTTAGTATTTTATTTTATTTGTAGCTGTTGTAAATGGGATTACTTTATTGGTTTCTTTTTCAGATTGTTTGCTATTGGCATATAGAAATGCTGTGGATTTTTGTATGTTGATTTTGTATCCTGCAACTTCACTGAATTTTTTTATTAGTTCTAATAGCTTTTTGGTGAAGTCTGTAGGTTTTTCTGAATATAAAATCATATTGTCTATAAATAAGGATAATTTGACTTCTTCCTTTCCAATTTGGATGCCTGTTCTTTCCTTCTTTTGTCTAATAGCTTTGACTGGGACTTCTGGTACTATTTTGAGTAAAAGTGATATAAGTGGGCATCCTTGTCTTGTTCCAGATCTTAGAGGAAAGGCTTTCTGTTTTTCCCCATTCAGTATGAAACTATTTGTGGGTTTGTCATATATATTTAACACATTAAACTGCCATGTGAGTTGTATTTAACTCAAGCTAGTTTTGAGCCCAGGGTCTCGGGAAACATACGTAATTCACATCTGTTCTTGGGAGCCACAGAACTATTTTTCAAGTTGCATATGACTCATTTACAGAAAGCAATAAAAAGTAACAAAATTTTCATTAAATTAGAAAGAATTGTTTTGTTTTCCCAGTTTTTTTGTTTTTAGCTGGAACTACAGGCATGCACCACCATGCCCAGCTAATTCTTTTCTATATATTCTTAGTTGTCCAGCTAATTTCTTTCCATTTTTAGTAGAGACGGGGTCTTGCTCTTGCTGAGGCTGGTCTCGAACTCCTGACCTTGAGTGATCCTCCCACCTTGGCCTCCCAGAGTGCTAGGATTATAGGCCTGAGCCACTGCACCTGGCCTCCAAGTTTTTATTTTTGTAATAAAACACTGTGGCCCCAAGGGAAAAAAAAAATTCTTATGTAGCAATGTGTTACTAGCTTTTATTGTGTTAGGGTATGTTCCTTCTATACCTAGTTTCTTGAGAGTTTTTATCATGAAGGGATGCTGAGTTGTATCAAATGATTTGTTGAAATGATCATGTGGTTTTTGTCCTTCATTCCGTTGATGTGGTGTATCACATGTATTAATTTGCATATGTTGAACCATCCTTGCATCTGTTGTAATGAATCTCACTTGAGCATGATGAATGAATTTTTTTTTTTTTTTTTTTTTGAGACAAGTTCTAATTCTGTCACCCGCGCTGGAGTGCAGTGGTGCAGTCATAGCTCACTGTAACCTCAAAATCCTGGGTTCAAGCATTCCTCCCACTGCAGTTTCCCAAAGTGCTGGGATTACAGGCATGAGCCACAGCACCCATCTGTTGAATGATCTTTTTAATGTGTTGTTTGAATTCGGTTTGCTAGTATTTTGTTGAGGATTTTGCATCTATGTTCATCAGAAATATTGGCCTGTAGTTTTCTTTTTTTGTTGTTGTCTTTGTCTGGTTTTGGTATCAGGGTAATACTGGCCTCATAGGATGTTTGGAAGTATTCCCTCCTCAATTTTTTGTAATAGTTTGAATAGAATGGTATTAGTTCTTTAAATGTTTGGTATAATTCAGTAGTGAAGCCATCAGGACCTGGGCTTTTCTTTAATGGGAGTCTTTATTACTGCTTCTGTCTTGTTACTTATTATTAATCTATTTAGGTTTTAGGTTTCTTCATGATTCAGTCTTGGTAGGTTGTAGGAATTTATCCATTTCTTCTAGGCGTTCCAATTTATTGGCATATAGTTGTTCATAATAGTCTCTAATGATCCATTTTTGTCTTTGACTGTATTTATTTGAGTATTTTCTTGTTTGTTGATTTGTTTGTCTTATCAAAAAAACCAACTTTTGGGGCCAGGCGTGGTGGCTCACGCTCTGGGAGGCTGAGGCAGACAGATCGCTCAAGGTCAGGAGTTCGAAACCAGCCTGACCAAGAGTGAGACCCCATCTCTACTAAAAATAGAAAGAAATTAGCCGGACAACTAAAAATATATAGAAAAAATTAGCCGGGCATGGTGGCGCATGCCTGTAGTCCCAGCTACTCGGGAGGCTGAGGCAGAAGGATCCCTTGAGCCCAGGAATTTGAGATTGCTATGAGCTAGGCTGACGCCATGGCACTCTAGCCCAGGCAACAGAGTGAGACTCTGTATCCAAAAAAAAAAAAAAAGAAAAGAAAAAAACCAACTTTTCATTTCATTGATCTTTCGTATATTTTTTAGTCTCAATTTCATTTATTTCTGCTATGATCTTTACTATTTCTTCATAATTTTGGGTTTTGCTTGCTCTTGCTTTTCAAATTCTTTAAGATGCATTGTTAGGTTATTTGAAGTTTTACTCCTTTTTCGATATAGGCATTTATTGCTATCAACTTACCTCTTAGCGTACTGCCTCTGCTGTATCCCATAGGTTTTGGTATGTTGTGTTTCTGTTTTCATTTATTTCTTAATTTCTTCATTGACCCAGCGTTCATTAAGGACCGTATTATTTAATTTCCATGTGTTTGCATAGTTTCCAAAGTGCGTCCTGTTACTGATTTCTAGTTTTATTCCATAGTGGTCAGAAAAGTTACTTGATATGATTTCAGTTTTCTTGAATTTTTAAATTTTATTTTATATTAAGGGGGTAGAAATGTTTTTGTTATATGGATGGCTTTTATAATGCTTAAGTCAGGGCTAATAGTGAACCTATCACCTGAATAGTGTTCCTTATACACATTAGGTAGGTCTTTACCCCCTCCCCTCCTCCCCGCTTCTTGATTTCCAGCAATTTTTATTTCTTTTCTGTGCCCATTAATTAGTTCCAAATTATTAGAGAGTACATGTGGTATTTGTGTTTCCATTCTTGAGATCCTTCACTTAGGATAATGGTCTCCAGTTCTATCTAAATTGCTGCAAGTCATTAATTCATTTCTTTTCATGGCTGAGTGGTATTCCAAGTTTTTTTTTGAATTTTGAGACTTGTTTTGTGGCCTAACATGTAGTCTGTCCTTGAAAATGTTCTGTGTGCTGAGGAGAAGAATGTGTATTCTGCAGCTGTTGGATGAAATGTTCTGTAAATGTCTGTTATGTCCATTTGGTCTGTAGTGCAGATTAAGTCCAATGTTTCTTTGTTGGTTTTCTGTCTAGGTGATCTGTCCAGTGCTGAAAATGGGGTGTCGAAGTCAGCAGCTGTTATTGTATTATGGTCTGTTTTTCTCTTTAGCTCTAATAATATTTGCAGTATATATCTGGGTGCTCCAGCATTGGGTGCATATATATTTAGAATTGTTGTATCCTCTTGCTGAATTGACTCCTTTATCACTATATAATGACCTTTGTCTCTTTATACAATTTTTTCTTGAAATGTATTTTATATGATATAAGTATAGCCCCTTTTGCTCTTTTTTGGTTTCCATTTGCTTGGAATATCTTTTTCTATCCCT
>CAUYRT010078772.1:0-20551 GCA_963574885.1 Lepilemur ruficaudatus
CCTGTAGTCCCAGCTACTCGGGAGGCTGAGGCAGGAGGATCGCCTGAACCCAGGAGTTTGAGGTTGCTGTGAGCTAGGCTGACGCCACGGCACTCTAGCCCGGGCAACAGAGTGAGACTCTGTCTCAAAAAAAAAAAAAAAAAAATTATGCATCAAAGTAAAGGATCCTATAGGTAAAAAATATTTACCAACGACATCACAAAAAAGTATAGGATATATTCACGTATGTGGCACCAACTTAGAATATATTAAAAATGATTATATTTATAATTACTTTTAGAAATACAAAAAATTAACCTAAACATTTAGAGGAAGAACTATGTGGACCCCAAAAAAGGGTTTAAGAATAGATACCCTTAGAAAAAAGTTTTTCCTGATGGCACACTTAAAATTGTCTTATCTCAGAAGGAAGCAAGAATAATTATTTTACTTAAAGTTCTTATTTCAAGGTGTTAATGGTCTTCTAATCATAGTTCATGTTCTTTAAAAAATACCAAATCAGATGACCATTGCAAGGGCCTTCGGACACTAAGAATACCATGTACTGTTGTTGGCACCTGTGGCCAAAACTCTTCTGAGAAAGTTTATCCCAAAAGTGTATTTTTGTTTCAGTTCTTTGGAAGCACCTATTGCTTTGTATTAATGTGGTCTAGGCAAGTCTTGTTCTCCTTTTCCAGTGTATTTTTACAGAAGAATAAAACACTACATGAAAACCATATGGATCTTTAAAAAATGAGCTTGTATTTAGGAACATCAAATCAACAAAGGCCTTTTGAAATGGGTTTGGCTGTATTTGTAGAAATTAGTAAGGCTTACAAGTCAAGTGTCTTCTCGTAAAGCAAGTGTGGGGATATCTGCAAGCCTGATTTAAATTGTTTCTACATTTCTACACATGTAGTGCAAAATCTCCTAGTAACCATACCTGGTATATACAGTAAAACCTCGATTAAAATATTTGAGGGATGGGATAGTTTTCATATTTAAATTGTTAACTAAGGGGTAAGCAACAAAAATGCTTTTTGCATGCTACTAAAATTTGCTACTTTGCTGCTATTTTCAAGTAGTTAAGTCTATAGGTCATAAATATTAATTAAGCCTTAGAAAATAATAATTCTGGATATTTTCATGCCTCTGGTTATCAATTACCATTACGAAATATTACGTATATAGGTACAGAAGGTAGAGGACATGGATTTGAGAGATATATATTTAACCCTGGAAGTGATTTTCCTTATTTTTTTTCCCATGAAAATTCCCAAGTGCTCAACTCCAATCACACCTCTCATTCCCCCACCCCAGAGGTAACTACTATTCTGATTTTTATAATAATAATTTCCTTGCTTTTCTTAATAATTTTACTTCCCAATTATTTATTTGCCTGTTTTTGGATTTTATATATAAGGAGTCACACTGTAGGTTTTTTTTGTAACTTTATTCTTTTGCTCAATATTGTGAATATGAGATAATTCTATGTTGGTGTAACTATATCCTGTTCATTTTTTTTGTTCTTTAATATTCCATTTAGTACTATGCAACAATTATATTTATCTGTTCTTTTATTAATGAACATTTGGATTATTTCTAATTTCTGACAATTGCAAATTACCCTGATATGGATGTTTTTTGTACATTCATATATGTGTAAATGTTTTTCCTTTCATAAAATATTAGATATGAGTTATTGTTTTATACTTTACAATTATCTCATTTTAAAAAATAGAAATTATGGGAGATTTTTATTTCATCTAGGGTCCTAGCTAATGGAGATGTAACTATACAATTCTTACAATGCTGAACCTAGTGTTAATTATGCTATGACCAAAATACTAATAGTATTGTAGTGATGTTATATAGAAATCTCCTTGAATTTTCTCATCAAATAACACTTTTGAACACAGATGATTTGTGCCTTGGTATTATATGCAAATTTTTCCACTCAGAAAACATAAACATCATTCATTAATAAATGTAGAATACTGTTAGTCTCCATCTATGAGAAGTTATTATAACGTACTATTGTTAAGCGTAAGTATACTTGTCCAGATCAAAACTATATATATATAAAGTAGATCTGTGATTATTTCCTAGCAGCATATATTTCACAACTAAAAACCCAACTCTAGCCACCTGCTGTCATGGCGCACGCAGCTGCTGGACCACATGACCATGATTGGCATAAAAAATAAAAATAAAAAATAAAAACTCAACCTTAGTTAATATCTATAGCACTATAGATAGTTATTGAATTTATAGACTCTACTTTTGTTATGTTTCTTTAGACAAAGCAAAAAAAATATGGATTGGCTTAAGAATATGCTTCTTCTTTGATTATGAAATTCATAGTAAATCAAAGTATATTTATACTTCCAGAAATCTTTGCAGCATGATGGGAAAGTCATATTTTTTTGTATTCTACTTTTAATTTAGAGAGGTCTTATTTACATAGTCCAAAAATTAGCCTTGAATATAGGAATATGAGCCAGAGTTCAGTCTTCAACTAAAATTTACAGATCCCTGTGTAAAATTGCACTCCTGGCTTTGTTTCCAGAATGCATGAGGACATACTCCTAATTGTGATTTTAGATTTATTTTCACTAAAACAGTTATACTGTATAGACTTTTAGTCTATAACAGAGGGGGGCAATCTAAAAAATGAATCTTTCTAAATAACCCTGTACATATCTTAGTCTCTTAACAACAACAACAAAAAGTTAACATTTAATGCCACCTCCTATTTTTTTTTCCACAAAATTGTGCTGATACACATAAATGAAGCAAAAATTAATTAAGTTGATATCATCTATAATAAGTTATGTGTCTTATCTACTCTGTTCTCATAAACTGTTTCATCAATCTTCATGAAACTAACAATTTACTGCCTTCTAAAGTCAAATCTTTTTCTCTCCCCTCTGTATGACTGTATGCTTGAATATAATTGAACTTGAAGCTTAGAGGATACAAATACTGTACTGACACTGGTTTACTCTTTTTTCTCCCAAATATAATAATGACTTCGTCTCAAAGATATTTATGGTTAGAGCGAGTTTCCCAAAATGTGTCAGATAAACAGGAGGAGAAACCTGTTTTGCCAAGCTCTTGGATTCTACATTTTAAAAAAAGGTCCCACCTATAAAGAATGTTTTCCATCTAATAGACTGATGTTGACCTTTAAAGGTAATTGCTAGAGAGGAAATGCGAGTCCCTTGGTCATCTTGCTCATCTTATATCACTTCTCTTGTAGCTCTACTCTTACCTTTCTTCCTAATTCATCTTTGACCATAACATCACCTCTCTCAATGGGTTCAGCTTCCATCCTTGCTGTGAAAATGGCTACTATGTATTTAATTTGGAACTGTAAGAAATTTTGATACGAATCTTTGACAGTTCAAACAATTTAACAGACTTTAATTTTCATAGAGCAAGAGTTGATTCACAGAGCCCCATAATTTTTGAAAACTATATGAAATTACTCTGTACTATTGCTAAGTGGTGGAAAATATATGGAAAACTGGCTTAAATTACTTCTGGCTGCCTTCCACTGCCTGGTAAATTAGCCCATAGTCATCAGTCAATATGAGCCATAATACCAGGTTCATCTTTCTCTATTTTCTAAATAAATAAATAAAGTCCCGCAGGCAGATAGGAAAGACACTACCTGCAAAGCCGTCGTCGGAAAACATCAGAAGCTGGCATAACACGTCCATTTTAACGGAAATGGGTTCTTTATTATTTAATCTGGACGGCTTCTGGCGATTCATGAACCACTTATTGAATCACCGAGTTTAAGAAATCTGAAAAAAAATATTGGGAGTTGGTAAACACCATCTCCTGATTGATCAATAGCATCTAGTGTTTCAGAATGACACGAGAGACTCTGTATTCTATTGGCATTTAAAGGCCATGGAATTGTTTTCAGTAGAACATAGTGAATAGTGAATCTCTATAAATCATAGAAAGCTCATTGTTAAAATCCACCATCATCTTTGGCCTATACAGTCACTAAGTAGAGAAAGGTATGCGTTTTGTTGGCTGGGCTACAGTTCCTAAACAATTCATCTTTCAAGATTTCTTTTTCTTGAGACGAGAAGCTAAAATAAAATGTTATGAGCCTTTTGAGCCAACTATAAAACATAAATGTAACCTCAATCCCTGATCAAAATATCACTGGATTTTTAAAAATATCATGCATAGCTGTTAAAGCAATTAAGTTCACTGCATTAATAAAAAGGAACAAAGAAATTCAACAAAGTTACTATTATGTCTTTGTGCTCCAGTGAACTGACCATTTTAAAGGACCTGTGCTCAAAAATCCCTTATTGCTTATCAGATTATAATCAGATTTGTTTAGTTTATTACTAAAGAAGGGGGAAAAAGCCAACTTTTCCCCAAGTCTCTACCCATTGTCTTTCACATCTATCTCTTATTAATGGTTTAACTTTGTGAACATTCCCACGAGGATGCACAGGAGAAATATTTTTATAAAATACAGGATAAATAAGCTCATTTTAAACCTGTCAACACTAATCGTGCTAACTATGCAAAATGCAAAGAGGCAATAAAGCTTAAATAATGCTTTTTGAATTAATTCTTTTAATTAATTCAATGAAATACTTTACTGCAACTAGTAATAATTTTACATCCCTCACCAAACTAGTGGTGATTTCTTAACTGCATTTTACCAATAATTCAGGGATTTCCTTTTGGAGTGTCTTAACAGCCTTAATATGGTTTCAACTAGGTGGGATCTGGCAGGAGACCAAAACTGATCCTTGTATTTAGTATACAGGGATGGTACTAGCAAATGAGTTGTGCAATAGCCAATGGGACAGAAACAGGATAGAGGAGAAAAGAAAATGATGATTTAAAAAAAACAAGAAAATGGCAGCCATCAAAAATGCACAGGAATCTTGAGTATGTTATACAGTTTGTCTTCCTGGTGATAGACATTCAGACTCCATTATAAAAACATAAGCCAAGTCAAGGGAGAAATTCCAAATCTGACTTGATTTCTGGGGAGAGAAGATCCTCAACAACGCTTGAAATTTAGGTAAATGATGTCATTAAAACCACCTTGGAAAATGATATTGCTAGTGCTATGTATTTAGAACTACTAAAAGATGTCATACAAATTCTCCATGGTCTATCTTTATAGCACTTCACTCAGTTTTCATAGTAGGGAAGTATAATGTTATAATTATCTATTACTAAGATTAAAAACTGTTACACTATAAAAGAGTAACTGCCTTTTGAAATAAATTTCCAATTCCTTCAACTTATTACATTAATTAATTTAAAAGAGCCTATTTTAAAGATTTATCTTTTGATTTTTGAGTAAAGCATTGTGGTAGGTAATTTAAAATTTCTTGTTTGTGATCTTTTAAAAATATGAAATTGTAAGTTTTCACAATAAGATTAGGCTACTACAAGATAAAAAGGGTAATTTTAATGACTAATGTTACCCTACATAACCTATCTGAATTTTTAAAATTTTACAATGTAATCACGTTAATGTAAACTTGGAACAAAGCCAAATTTTAAAAAGAATTTCCATTGTTTGCCTATATTTTATGTATGCCTCACTTTTTCACAAAGCATTTAATCTCTCCTCCCCAAGAAAAAACAATTGAAGATAATGGTAGAGCAATAAAGCACTGAAACCTTGATATAATTTAAAATAATGATATTTACCATTTAATGAATGTCTATTAAGTGTTTATATATTATAGCATGATACATAATTATATATATAATGCCTGATCATGTGAATATTATGACTTAAACTCTGTTAACAAATTAGTATACTGAAGATTAGAAATGTTAAGTAACATGGCCTAAGTCACACAGTTAGAAAGTGAGACACACAAGTCTATCCATCAGTTTCCAAAGTCCAGTCCTGAAGCCCTATGCAGGTCAGATGTGGAAGAACATCTGCTTTCCTAAGCGTGGTTATACCTGAGCTAATTTATATTTTTCACATTTAAAAACCAAACTCTGGGAATATCCATGAAAGGACCAGAGAATACGTTCCCAAACTGTAGAAAAGATAGATTGCTTAATAAATTTTCAAAGACAAATCCTTTTCTCTAAGTTCTCAATTTCTGGATGTTTGGTTTTTTGTTGTTGTTGTTTGTTACTATTAGATACTTTGGCTCTCCTACAGAACTCAATTTCTTCACCAACAGAATGAAATATATAATCAATGAATTAAAGCTTTGCCTATGTGCCATTAAATTACATAAATCTAAATTCCTTCTGAAATTTTTTCCCATTTATTGAACAACTGTAACACTCACATCATCAACCCATTTACATCCTTGCTCCATTTCCTCTAATCTATTCAATAAGTTCTACATGAAGAAAAAAACTGTCACAATGATACATTAAAGTATTTGGGGAACAGCTGAAATATCACTGGGCCTTAAAAAAGTTATTCATTATGCAAAGTTTGAAGCACTACATATTAGGCTTCTACCAATGGCTTACTTCTGGAGCAATTTATCATCACTCTCCAGAGATTACTTACTCTAGAAAGCTGGTGATGTAGTCTCGACTGCAAGCAGACCAGGAAAAAGGATTGGTATTTGCAGTAATGTGAGCTGCCATAAGTTTTGCTGCTTCATGACCTTTTGTCCCACAAGAATTTCCAATTCCATCATGGTTCATACCAAAACTGTTTTAATGCAGAAGAAACATAAGAAACATAAAAGAAAGAAATAAGAAAAAAAAAATAAACAAACTCCCAATACATCCTTTATTTCCTTATCTTGGCCATTTATTAGGCTTATCAACATATGCCTTCCATCAAGATAGACCAGATCCTCTAAAGAAATATACAATTAAAGAGACTAAGAAACAATTTAATGATACATATCTAAATCTCTTTAAATTTATCATATATTCTCATGTTATCTCATATGATTTAATCTCTTCTTGAGCAGAAAGGAGAATATATATTAATCTTTAGCAAAGATTAAGGACCTATTAAAGATCAGAGTTTGTACTGTTAGTAGAAATTGCCTTTTAACATGCCAGTGTTATCCTACCCACAATGTCCAATCCAAAAGGGAATTATAAAAAGAAAGCTATGATCCATTGAGTTCTAGGTTATAGGCCAAACACAGAAGTCCTTTTTCTTATTAATATTGATAATATCGATAAAGGACAATTCTTATTAATATTGATAAAGGACAATTAAATACATGTTATTTGTATGTATGTGTTTTCAAAACACCTTTTGAAAAACCGTGACATACTTAAGGATTATGGTTTTTCTTTGTCAAGCCTCCCTTCATTTTTCAAAGATTTTATTCGTCATTTTTTTCCTATGTAGTATAGCTAACAATGTGATTAAAAAGACATTTTTTTTCTGAAAGGGTTTACCTACTTCATATGAATACATTTTAACTTTTCTTCACAAGTAGCCAGAAGTTAAGGTTGAATATTACTTAAAAAATAAAGTGATGTCTCCATTGTGACATTCTAATACATGCACCATGATATGTGTTCAAGGAAATGTGACTTGAGTGTAAAACAGATGAGGAAAGTTGCTGGAGAAAAAGTCTAAAAATACGGTTGAGAATAGATAAGTACGAGATAATTAATGAAAGTAAATATTCATATCTGTCCTCTTGGCAGCATAGAAATATGGGAGATTTGTAAGTAAGAGCAACTGAAGATTTCTGAGTCAGAGAATATGGAATTGATCCATATTCTAGACAGGTCATTACAGTAACTCTGTGGTAAAGATATTGAAGTGGGAAAAGAATGGAGCGAGGACAGCAGTCAGAAGATCATTACCAATTGAGAAATGATTTTGGTCTGAATTAGGGTGCTGCATAAATAGGTGGGCTTAGATTTGAGACATGTTTAGATAGCAGATGAATTGGCTTTTGTAAGTACAATATAAAAAGAGCTATAATGAAAACATATAATATGTTCACATATGGAGGCAGGGAGAAGGAGTTAGTAATTCAGGTGGAGGAACCAACATAAGCAAAGAAAGAGAAGCAGCATGTGAGTATACGGAGCTCTAAATTAAAACATCAAATAACCTTCCAAGATCATCAATATTTAGTATTCTAGCTTGACATTAACACACCAAAAGCAACCTCTTTGAATGGTCTTCTAGGAGTTTGAAGGTGAAGTTTCAAGTGTGTTGAATCAGACATATATTGTGTCAAAAAATCAACAATAGATTTACATATATAGAGAGCCAAGTAGTATAAATGTGTAATTTGAGAAAATTAATATCCCTTATTTCTCTCAAAAGTTGATGCTACTGTGTTAATATTACTATAATTCAAGTAATGATAGCTTTAAAAATATTATTTCCTTTTACTAATTGTCTTATACATACCTCTGTGTGATGTTAAGATAGGTGTAAGACAAGCTTTAAAAGAATAAATTTTAAGATCCTCAACTTACTTATATACTCTTTCCTAAAAAAAGTAAAACTCCCACTTTTGAAATCGTATTTTCTCATCTTACAAAAGAAAAGCTTATCTTTCACCCATCCATAACATATACTTTACAATAGTAAAGTATATGCTTTGGAGTATAAAAATATGGGTGCTAAGAAAACAGACAACTAGAAACATTGTTTCTAGAGTCAGTGTTAAAAAAAAGAATGACTTAATGATTGGCTCTAATTAAACTATAGCACGTGGTTTCCAATTCCTTACTTTCATCAAGTTTGCAGAAGGATTATAATCAAATTAACAGCTAATAGATTGTTAAAACTGGTTTTCGATGATAGATATCATGGTTATGTTTTGATAAATAATGCAAAGGGAGTTGAAAGAATTGGGTGATATTTCTATAATAAACTCCTTTTATACTTGTCTACTTCTTTTGTAAATAAGCATTCACATCTATAGAAACAAAATATAGAAATCAAATTGATGCTGAAATCTTGCCTCATTCTAGCAATACAGAGATAAGTGCAGTAACTAAAAAAAAATACAACTAATTAAAGATATATCTTCTAGTAAAAAATTTAATTTTATATATAATTATTTATCAAAATTTGTCATATGTGTTCCTTCAATCACTAATAATTATGTAATGTACATTAAATCCAGAAGAAAATCTTTTCATAACAGAAAAATTTTTAATATAATTTTAATTAATATGTTTTTGTTCTAGAGATATATGATACAGTGTATAACCTGAAAATACTCATAAGCATAAAAATATCTTTTAAAATATATTAGGATAGGAGGAGCCAAGATGGCTGACTAAAGACATTGCTTGTCAGACTGTCTCAGCTGGAAGATGGGCTACTGGACTGAGGAGTACAGGTGTGGATCACAGAGAGAATGGAAGAGTACCAGCACAGGTGTGTTTCATAGAGAGAATTGACAAAGATGACTGGGAACCCCATGGAGGAAAGCTGAGAAAGAAGAGGGTGGAGAGGAGAAGGTAGCCTTGCAGATCAAACCCAGAGAGGCTCGGAGCCCAGAGAAAGGGTAAGGGGGTTTCTCCTGCCCCACCTATGTGCCTTTGGTGAATAGCAGGGCACAAAGTATATTGAAGGCTTTTCCACCCTCCATGAGCCCAGGTATGGCTGCTAATTAGGAATAGTGTGGTGAACCAGCAAGCCCCAAGAGTTTGGGCACCTGTAAGGGGCACCATATGTATGGGAAAGTGCCACAAGAGACTGGAGTGCCAGCTTTTTTACACCTAGACAGTTCCTCTTCTGCTCCTGGCATCCAAGAAAGTAGTCAGACCTGAGGCAAAGTGGGAGCCACAGCCCCTCCCCTACCCACTGAAACCACGAGAGTAACTTGAATGGAGAAGCTCAGGAACAGCTGCTTCTCTATGGCAGCTTCCCATTCCAGGCTGAGCTCAGAGAGTGGGCCCGTCACAATTTGGAAGTTACCTGCCCATTGGCGTTTTGTGAGATTGGCACCAGTGCCCCTGGACACAAGAGCGGTGAGGAGAGATGCAGGGGAGAGGTTTCAGACATGCACTTGGGTGGTGAGGGAGCCCTTGGACATATCCTATAGGAGAGTGTGGTGGGGTATTGAGGAACAGGGATCTGTGAGCATCCACTCCACCCTGGTGCAGGAGAGCTGCCATATTGATGGGCATGTGGCATTTGTAGAGAAATAGCATAGCTTCTGGTTCCATGACAGCCACATGCCTCAGGCCCTTGTTCACTGGCTGAACAAGAACTGCAGCCCCTCTCCTGACTCATAGGGAGTGCAGATTGAGCCAAGAAACTTGTGAGTAGCTGCTTCTCTCTGGTGGGAGCATGCCTCTAGTTAAGGTCCCTGCAGACAGAGGAGCCCACTACTCTCCCTTTGGGGACTTGTGGTGGAACAGAAGTGCACAGCTGGGGAACCCCCTGTCCACCATTGTTTTGTGGAGATGCATGCTAGTGGGTCAGATGCACAGACTTGGAGGAAGTTACAGAGCTGGTTTCAGGTGGTTAGGGAACTCACATGGACTGGTCTGACTAGAGTGTGCAGTAGGGTCCCAGGGAGCAGCAATTTGGGGGTGCTTAGCCATTCCCACAGAGAAACTGCGTTAGTGGACAAGGGAAGAAAGAGCCCTGCCCAGTGCCTTAGCATTCAAGCATTTAGGTACCTCCTTTGGGAACAGCCTTTCCAGTTTGCAGAGCTTGTCCTAAACCTCATTCCAGTGGCTCCGCCTAGCAACTGGACAAGCAACTACTGAGCCCCAGTGAGGCTCTGCAAAGCCTTGTAGGCTCTCAAAATCTAGCTACGATTTGCTCTGCCATCTGCTTTGATCCTCCACCCACCTCAGTGGGAGTACAGATCAAGCAGCCTCTTGGGAGATACACAGTCCCTCCTAAAGCTTGGGGCATTCGTGTGCCCCACCTGGGGGACCAGAGCTTACCAGGGTATGGTAAGAACATCCCAGAAGCCTCTTCTTCCACACAAATATCAACCAATGACAGGGGGAACAACTCTATAGCTCAGCATACTGCCTTCTAAACCAAGCAAACAGGCGTGGCTGATTTGTACTCACAAGTACCACCTGCCATCTCGGAGATTAAGCTGGGGGACCAAACCTTCACACTGCTGGGAAGAGGTGAAGATAGCAGGTCAGAGACAACCCAACAGGGTCATCAAACCTACTCGAACACCCATAGCAACTTGGGACCAGCACTCCTGTCCCTGCCACGGTCAGGGATCAATCTTCGGGGACTCCAAGCCAGGCCTGCAAGCCAGGCCTAGTACCACCAGGTCTCAATTGAGAAGCCAGATGAGAAGGAATCAAGGAAAGAACTCCAGAAATAGGAAAAATCAGAGTGAAAGGACACCCCCAAAAGAAAATAATAACTCCTTAACAATGGATATCAACCAAAATGAAAATATTAAAATGATTGATAAAGTGTTCCAAATATGGATTACAAGGAAGCTCAATGAAATACAAGAGAAAATGGAAATCCAACACAAAGAAACCACAAAAATAACACAGGAAATGAATGAAAAATTCATTAAAGGAAATATGAAACACAGTGGAAAGTTTTCAGAATAGACTAGATCCAACAGAAGAAAGAATCTCAGAGCTTGAAGACAATATCTTTGAATTAAACAAGTCAGTCAAAGATAAGAAATAGAAAAACAATAGGAACAAACAAAGCCTATAAGAAATATTGGATTATGTAAAGAGGCCTAAAATAAGAATCACAGACATCCCTGAGGTTGAAGAAGAAAATAGACAAGGGTTGGAAAACCTGTTTAAGGAAATAATTGAGGAAAACTTCACTGGTCTTGCAAGAAATTTAGATATACAGGTACAAAAAGCTCAACAAACTCCTGAGAGATTCATCACAAAGCAGCAATCACCATTAGACATAGTCATCAGACTGGCCAAAGTTAACATGAAGGTGGAACTTCTGCAATCTGTAAGGTGAAAACATCAGGTAGCTTACAAAGGAAAATCCATCAGGCTAACTGCAGAATTCTCAACTAAGACCTTAGAAGCCAGAAGGGATTGGTGCCCCATTCTCAATCTTCTTAAACAGAATAATGGCCAGCCTAGAATCTTGTATCCTGAAAAAGTAAGTTTCATATATGAGGAAGAAATAAAGACTTTGTCAGACACAAGCAAATGCTACGGGAATTTGTCAAGACCACACCTGCCCTACAGGAAGTATTCAGAACTGCATTACACACTGATCAGCACAATAGACACCCACTAGTTTAAAATCACCCAAAAGCTAAAGCTCAGAACCCATACACCATAATGGCTCAAGAGGTAAAACAAAGCAATCACGTTCTACCCAACAGGGGGAACAGAAATACACCCCACCTATTAATTCTTTCAATAAATGTGATTGGCTTGATTCCCCCACTCAAGAGACATAGGGCAGGCTGAATGGATAAAAAAAAGTACAAGCAAAGTATCTGATTCCCCCACTCAAGAGACATAGGGCAGGCTGAATGGATAAAAAAAAGTACAAGCAAAGTATCTGCTCTCTCCAAGAAACACATCTAACCCACAAAAACTCATTCAGACTCAAGGTGAAGGGATGGAAAAAAAATACTCCATGAAAACAGAAATTTTAAAAAAGCTGGTATAGCCATTCTCATATCAGATAAAATAGGCCTGAAATCAGCAACAGTAAAGAAAGACAAAGATGGTCATTATATAATGGTAAAGGAAACAATTCAACAAGAAGACATAACAATCCTAAATATTTATGTACCTAATACAGATGCACCTGGATTCTTAAAGCAAGCTCTGCTAGAGTTAAACAAAGTGATAAACAGCAGCATCGTAATAGCTAAGGATGTCAACACCCCACTGACAGAACTGGACAGATCCTCCAAGCAGAAAATAAATAATGAAATACTGGACTTAAATAAGCCTAACAGACATTTACAGAACATTCTAACCAAAAACTGAATATACGTTCTTTTGATCAGCACATGGAACACTGTCTATGACTGATCACATCTTAGGCCACAAAACATGTTTAAACGAATTCAAAAAAACAGAAAGTATACCACATATCTTCACAGAGCACAGTGGAATAAAATTAGAAATCAACCCCAACACAAAAATTCAACTCTACATAAAGCCATGGAAATTAAACATTAAAATTAAAAATTAAAAAATTAAAAATTAAAAATTTAATTTAATTTAATTTAATTTAAAATTAAAAATTAAAAAATTAAAAAATTAAAATTAAAAATTAGAAATCAACCCCACAGAAAAATTCAACTCTACATAAAGCCATGGAAATTAAACATTAAAATTAAACAAGATTATTGAGTCAAAGACGAAATTAAGATGGAAATCAAAAGATTCCTCAAACTAAATGACAAAGGGGATACAAGTTATCAAAATCTGTGGGTTTCAGCAAAAGCAGTCCTAAGAGGAAAATTGATATCCTTAAAATGCCTACATCAAAAAGACAGAAAGATCACAAATCAACAATTTAATGAATCATTGTAAGGACTTAGAATAGAAAGGGCAAACCAACCCCAAACCCAGAAGAAGAAAATAAATAACTAAGATCAGAGCAGAACAAAATGAAATTGATAGCAAAATTATACAGAACATTAATGAAGCAATAAATGGGTTCTTTGAAAGAATAAACCAAATTGATAGACCTATCACTAGATTAACCAGAAATAGAAAAGAAAGGACCCAAATAAGGTCAATCAGAAATGAAAAAGGAGGCACTAGAATTGGTAACACAGAAATTCAAAATATCATCTCTGAATACTATTAATATAAAAATCTCCATGCACATAAACTTGAAAATGTTGAGGAAATGAACAAATTCTTGGAAACACACAACCTCCCAAAGCTCAATCAGGAAGAAATAGAACTCCTGACCAGACCAATAACAAGCAACAAAATTGAAGCAGCAATAAGAAATATTTCAACAAAAAAAAGTCATAGACCAGATGGGTTCACAGCTGAGCGTTATCAGACCTACAAAGAAGAACTGGTACTCACTCATACTAAAGAAATTATTTCATAACATTGAGAAGGAAGGAATCCTCTCCAATTCATTCTACAAAGCCAATATCACCTTGATACGAAAGCCAGGAAAGGACACACACAAAAAAGAAAACTACAGACCAATATGCCTTATGAATACAGATGCAAAAATTCTTAATAAAATTCTAGCAAACAAAATTGAGAGGCACATCAAAAAAATAATCCACCATAACCAAGTGGGCTTTATCCCAGGGATACAAGGATGGTTCAACATACATAAATCCATAAATGTGATCCACATAAACACAAGCTAAAACAAAGACCATATGATCATTTCAATAAATGCAGAAAAAGTATTTGACAAAATCCAGCATCCATTTATACGAACTCTTAACAAAATAGGCAGAGATGGAACATACCTCAAAATTATAAAAGCTACATATGGCAAACCCACAGCCAACAGCATGTTGAATGGGGAAATTTGAAAGCATTCCCACTTAGAACTGGAACTAGACCAGGTTGCGCACTGTCACCACTTTTATTCAACTTAGAGCTGGAAGTCCTAGCCAGAGCAATCAGGCAACAGAAAGAAATCAAGGGTATCCAAATGGGGAAAGAAGAGGTCAAACTATCACTCTTCACTGATGATATGATCATGTATCTAGAAAACCCCAAAGATTCTGTCAGGAGCCTACTGGAATTGATAATTTCAGTGAAGTCTCAGGATACAAAGTCAATGAATGGAAATCACTAGCATTTCTATATACCAACAACATTCAAGCTGACAATCAAATCAAAGACTCATTATCTTTCACAATAGCTACAAAGAAAATAAAATACCTAGAAATATGTTTAACCAAGGAAGTGAAAGACCTCTACAAGGAGAACTACGAATCACTGAGGAAGGAAATCTCAGAAAATGTAAACAAATGGAAAAACATATCATGCTCACAGATTGGCAGAATCAACATTGTTAAAATGTCTATACTATCCAAAGTGATTTACAAATTCAATGCAATCCTCATTAAAATATCAATGTCATTTTTCACAGATCTAGAAAAAATAATTCTGCGCTTCATATGGAACCAGAAAAGAGCCCAAATAGCCAAAGCAACCTTAAGCAAAAGGAAAAAACAAGGAGGCATCATTTTACAAGACTTCCAGCTATAGTAACCAAAATGGCATGGTACTAATACAAAACATAGACCTATGGATCAGCACAGAGAACCCAGATATAAAACCATCCTCATGTTGCTATCAGATTTTTGACAAAGCAAACAGCAGTATACACTGGAGAAAATAATCTGTATTCATGAATGGTGCTGGGAAAATTGGACAGTGACAATTAGAAGATTGAAACAGGATCCTTACATCTTACCAGTCATGAAAATTAAGTCAAGATGGATAACAGACTTAAACCTAAGACATGGAATTATAAGAATTCTTGAAGAAAATGTTGGAAAAACTCTTCTAGTTATTGGCCTAAGTAAAGAATCTATGAAGAAGACCCCAGAGGCAATCCACAGCAACAACAAAAATCAATAAATGGGACTTGGTCAGCCAAGAAAATAATCAATAGAGTGAATAGATAATGTACAAAATTGGAGAGAATATTTGTAGGCTATATATCCAATAAAAGGCTAATAACCAGAATCTACAAAGAACTCAAGCAAATCAGCATGAAAAAAATCAAACAACCCCATTAAAAAGTGGGCAAAAGACATGAATAGAGGCTTCTCAAAAGAAGATCAATTAATGGCCAATAAAGATATGAAAAAATGCTCAGTGTCACTAATTATCATGGAAATACAAATCAAAACCACAATGAGATATCACCTAAGTCCATTGAGAATGGCTTTTATCAAAAAGACCCAAAACAATAAATGCTGGTGTGGATGTGGAGAGAAAGGAACACTTAAACACTGTTAGTGGGACTGCAAACTACTACAACCTCTATGGAAAATAGTATGGAGATTCCTCAAAGAACTAAAAGTAGACTTACCATCTGATGCAGCAATCCCACTCCTGGATATTTACCCAAAGGAAAAAAAGACATCTGATAAAAAAGACACTTGCACTAGATTGTTTTTTGCAGCACAATACAGAATCACAAAGATGTGGAATCAACCCAAGTGCCCATCAGTTCATGAGTGGGTTAATAAATTGTGGTATATGTATACCATGGAATACTACTCAGCCATAAAAAATAATGAATTAATATCTTTTATAGCAACCTGGATGAAATAGGAGACCATTCTAAGTGAAGTATTGCAAAAATGGAAAAACAAACACCACATGTACTCCTTATTAAATTGGAACTAATTGATCAGCACTCATGTGTACACATGGAAGTAAAACTCAAAGGTAATTAAGCAAGTAGAAGGGGAAAGGATGGGATGGGTGAAATCATATCTAATGGGTACAATGTACACTATCTGGGTGATGGGCACACTTATAACTTTCACTAAAACTGTACAAAAGCAATTTATGTAACCAAAACATTTGTACGCCTGTAATATTCTGAAATTAAATAAATAAATAAATAAAATATATTAGGATATATAAAATATACATTAAGATAAAATTCTGAAAGAGAATGAGCATATTGAATTAAAAGAGGGAAAAATGAGGTAAGTTTTGACTGTAGAACTGTTCATGTATTTTTAAAATATATAATGATAGTTACCTAATTGCTATGGCATATAGATTAAATTAAATATATTTAAAGGATATACCAATTTTATTTTTAAATGCCAATATTTGCAATACCCTAGAAATTCTACCCTTTGCAATCACTTAGACATAAAAAAATTTTAGATATCAACTGAAAAATATAAAATAATGTACATGATTTTTTAAAATCCTTTCAGAAGTATATAAGCAAAAAGATTTTAAAAACCAATGAACACAAGTACTGAATGAGAAAATCCTGAGTTCTATTTCTACTAGCAATCCTTACAGTAAAGGTGTGAGATGCAGATAGCTGTGTGAAAGATTTAGGTTTCAGTTGTCTAAGAGAATATATTTTTGTAGCCCATATTTTAAACAGAAGACATCCCAGAAATGATCTGCCTATGTCAAATGGGTCATTAACAGTGACACAAAGTGAAATGGAAGTTTACAAATGACATTCATGACATTAGTTTCAAAGATCCCTCTGATCAGAGATCACAGTATAAAGCTCCAGGCTAATCAGGCTGGAGTATAAAATATATTTCTTTTTTAAAATATATTTTCTTTTTATAAATAAATTTCTTTTATTAAATATATTTAAATATTTTTAAAAATATATTTCTTTACTTTCTTAGAAACTCTATCACTGAAGACTTTAGCAGAAGTAAAATTCATTAGTGATCAGAGAAAATAAAACAAGATGCCACTTTAAAACCCTCACACTGGCAAAAATTAACTATTAGCTAGCACAAAGTGTCAGCATTGGTGTAGAGAAACAGGTATCTTAGTGCAGAACAGCTGTAGTGTGGTCATAGCAGCTGTTCTGGGAGAGCGACTCATTAGGACTTAGTCAAATTAAATAGCCGTATACATTATGACCCAGTAATACTAATCTTGCATATATATATATCTCAGAAATATCCTCAAAGGGATATGTACAAGAATGTTTATGGCAGAATTATTCATGATAGCAAAAAGTTGAAGACAATCTAGGTGTCTGTCACTAGGAAATGGGTAAGTAAACTTTGGCAGATGTATAGTATGGAATACTATGCAGAAGTTAGAAGCAACAAACGTCTACACTTATATATGAGTAGGTATTAACAAAAGTGAAAAAATTAAGAACGGGAACAACGTCTTTAGCACTACATTATATAATGAAACAAATGTTACATATATACTCTTGAATGACAAAAGAAGAGCTGAGAAATTATTCCAAATTAAAGACTAAAGAGACACTAGTAAATGCAATGGAAACTGGATTAGGAAGAAAAAATGCTGTAAAGAACATTGCTGGGACAATTTATGAAATCTGAATATAGACTGTATATTAGATAATAGTAGTGTATCAATGTCAAATTTTCTAATTTGACAATTGTACTGTGGTTTTATAAGAAAATATCTTTTGTTCTCAGGAAAAAAAATGTTGAAATTTTAGTAATAAAGACCATAATGTCTACAACTTACTCTCAAAGAGTTCAGGAGGAAAAAAAATACACACACACACACACACACACACACACACACACACACACAGAAAGAGATGAAACAAGTGCTGCAAAATATTAACAACTTACAAATCTGGGGGAAGGACACATGGGAAATCTTTCCACCATAGCAACGTTTCTGTAAATCTAAAATTTCAAACTTAATAGTTAAATAGTAAACACATACACAATACAAAACAACCTGCAATATTTGATAAGGATACATATGTATTCAAAGATACATATCAAATTCATTAGACTAGCTATGTGTGGGAGGGGATAAATGGGAATATAGAAATATATATATGTTTATACAGATATTAAACAAGAAAGGTCCTTGCTTGAACTAAGAATGATGCTCTGCCATGAACTAAATAGAGATAAATAGAGAAAGAGAGAGAGAGAGATAAAACTAAGTCACTCTCTGCTCTTGAGTTTCAAAAATAATAATTAAAAGAAGAAGAGGAGGAAAAACAAAAACAAAGGCAAGTTTGGCAAACCTGGGGCTAATTAGGGGGTTCATGGGTAAACAGTGGTAATAAGAGAACATCTCCATGGTTGGCTTTATGTGTTTAGTAAAATAATTCAGATTATACAGAGTTAATGATTCTCATTTGTGGAGGCTTTTAGGAACACAAAGACAGAGAGAAAGTGACAGAGAGACAGACAGAGATGATAGGAGAGACAGTCTTTGCGTCTTTTGTGATCCTCCACATCACATTGGTGAGTGTGTCAAGACTGCAAGGCCCTGATCACTTCGCGGAGTAACTCTGAAAGGTAAGATTACATGTCCCTTGGACAAAGAACAAGTTAACTTATTACTTGCTATAAAGTTTGTAGATTCTCCAAGCTCAGTGTTTCTTAGTTGTGATGCAAACCTGCATGTGCAGCATTTTTATGGGCAGTATTGTGCCACCCCTGTGGAATTTGGGGCTAAGAGGAACCAATGTAAATATGCTACTGCTTATGCTGCTTGCTATACTGTATTAAAATCCTTTGCCTCTGACCCAGAAATATCACATCTTTTGCCAACATCCATGCAACAGTAACAGGCAACTTACTAGTTTCTAAGTAGAGTAAAATCAAATCTCAAATCCAATGAGAGAGAGAGAGAGACAGCATGAGAGGGAGAAGTTTGTAGTTAATTAGGGTGACATAATCATCATAGAAATTTACGTAGTACTAAAAGCAACGTACTCCAACTTAGTCTTAACTTTTTAGAAAATAAAGCCCAAATTCTGAAAAATATTTATTTATTTATTTATTTATTTATTTTTTGAGCCAGAGTCTCTTTTGCGTGGGCTAGACTGCCATGGGTGTCAGCCTAGCTCACAGCAACCTCAAACTTCTGGGCTCAAGCACTCTGAAAAATATCTATTAAAACAAAGTAGCCTTTTTATTTTGTTTCCTTCCCAGGAGATAAATTCTACATAGAAGAGTTTCAATTAAATCTTTGAGTAGATTCAAGTAAAAAAAATAAATTCCCTCTCCCAATGTCTTAGTATTTCTGTTCATATCTCAAAAGTTTAAAAAACATTATTTCTAAATTGTTGAGTAAAAAAATTCCTCCTATTCTCCCTAAGACTTCGGTCCCCAACCCCCCGGGCCACAGCCTGTTAGGAACCAGGCCATGCATCACTGCCTGAGCTCTACCACCCACCTCTCCCCACCCTATCCCTGGTCCATAGAAAATTGAATTCCATGAAACCAGTCCCTGGTTCCAAAAAGGTTGGGGACCACTCTCCTAAGATATTACCCAAAAGTAATAAAAAAAAATTAAAAAAATAAACACAAACTCTACGTTTAATGAAAAGTAGGAAACTTCTAAAACCATAAACTGCAGTATCATAATGTGTGTGGAAGGATGGCTCAATTCAAAGTCAAAGAGAAGTGAAGAAAGACACTGAGAGAAGACACCAATAACTGAAGATCTATGCTAAAGTGAATTGAGCATGTTTCTTCAATGTGAAACGCAATGACCTGAGGGGCAAAATCAATAATCCCTCTTATGAACAATTAGAATAAAGATGCAAACACTTGAAATATACCCCTTTGTTCTAGTTGTCAGAAGAAGGGTAGGCTGAGCTGAATGGAGAATCAAACAAACCATTTTTGTAGGAAGTAGTAGTCAGTGAGAAAAACTGAGAGATTCTGCCTCCCTAGCAGTTTTATAGAAAATACAGCATTAAAGAACTTGAATCTTATAAAATACTGTATCATTAATAAATTACTACTTACATGCTTGAAAAGTAGTTGGGGAGCGGAATTAGGGGTCTCAGTAGGGGAAAGGAATTCCTCTAAAACTGATTTATGTGATTAACTGTACACCTCGGTAAATTCACTGAAAATCATTTAACTGTACACTTAAAATGGAGTGTTGGTTGTACGTAGGTACAGTTGGAGCACTATGTATGTACTCTATGGACTACTTTGACAGAGTAGGTTTTTGAATGTAACAAGTC
>CAUYRT010078773.1:0-41490 GCA_963574885.1 Lepilemur ruficaudatus
TTTAGAATCTCATCAAACCTGTGACACCTTCCAACCTCTCCAAATCCCTCATATTCAGCAGATGATCTTGCTTCCTGCTTTACAAAGAAAATAGAAGCTCTCAGGTAGGAATTTCTGCACCTTCTCTCTCCCTCCACCATACTCATACAAATCAATTTACAAGCCAACTTTCATATGTACCTACACCTTCTGCCACTGCTCCTATTACAATGGAGTGCCCCTGTGCCTAGATAAAGCCAGCCCTGCAGCCTGGGCTGTAGCCTTCATCTCAACTTACACTCTGAAAATCATAAACTAGATGAATCCTTGTGGAACTGTATACTCAACCTCTTCCTTTCACCTGATTCCTTCCATCATGTTTCAAACAAGCAAAAGTCTGTGCAATCAAAAAATGAAAACAAACCTAAGTCAATACATTTTTAAAAATACTGATTCTATGTTTGTTCCCCTCCAGCTAATGCCCTCTCTCCTTCACAGCCCAGCTTCAAAGGAGTTATCTGTATTCATTGCCTCCATTTCCCCACTGCAAGACTATGCCAATCTGGTTTCAATTCATAACTCTCTACCGAAACAGTTCCTTGTAAGGTCAGTGCTAACATTTGCATCACCAAGTCCAAAAGATATTTTTTATTCTTCTTACCTGACCTCTCAGCACTCTCTATAACACTGACTCAGTTGTCCTTTTGAAGCACTCTCTTTCGTAAACTTCCATGCCACACCCTCTCCTAGAGCTCTCGCTCTCCAGCTGCTCCTTCTCCACGGATTTTAGAGGCCCATCCTTTGCTATCTGGCCATTTAAATTTGGAGTTCCCCAGATTTTCTTCTAGATTTTCTCATTTTATCCTCTGTCACTGGGAAAATCATTCATGTTCCCGGATTCAATGGCATAAAAATGTGTATCTCCAACTTTAGTCTTCAAGCTGCAGATCATCTATTCAAAGGCCAGTGGACATATTATTTTGGATATTCAAAAGAACTCAAGCTCATAATGGCTAAAATGAATTTTACTGTTTTTCTTACATTCTCCCCAACTTGCTTCCACACCGCTGTCCTTTACATCTATTAATAGGAACCCATTCATCAGAGTCTGTGAGTTGGAAAAGCTAGAGAGGTTTTACAGCCTTCTCTCCCTCTCATCCCACATTCAAACCATCACTAAATCTTGTAAGTTGACTTTATAAATTTTGTGTACAAACACTTCTTTCTGTACTCAAACACCATGTCCATGAATTCTCGTTCATGCTATCTATCACCATCTCTTTCCCAGGACACTGAAACAGCCTATCACACCCATATCTATTCTTGTTCCACTTCATTGTCTATACTTCCGGCTGAGCTTTTGGAAAAAAAAAAAATGCAAATATTATGTAATCACACCACCTATGCCTTTAAAATCCATTACTGCTCTTAGGATGAAAAGCAAGCTTATTAATCTAGTCTACACTGCCCCTACCTCTGCAGCTTCATCTTGCCCCACACTTGACCAGCTCACTCTGCTCCAATCTTCCTGGCCCTCTAGGCTTTCGCACACACTCTAATCTTTGCTTATAGTATGCATGCCCCGCACACGGAGTCCTCATTCTGGGGCACTCTTCCCTCTCTTCTTTGTTCTAAAGACTCTTCCCCTTCAGATCCAACACAAGTGGTCACTTCTTCAAGATAGTCCTATTTTCTATTTATATACACTTTTAACACAATTACCACTCCTCTGTAGCATCCAGTGCAATTTCAATTTTACACTTTGTGTGTGTTTGGTTATTTAATGAATTGCTATATCTCCAACTAGACCATGAGTTCAAGGACCATGTATGGCTACTGCCTACTATAGGGTTGGCAATAGTAGGTATTTATTACGCTACAGTAAATATTTGTCAAATACTAAAGATAAACATAAATAATTACAATCATTCAGGCTGATAAATTTGTGGAAAGTTAAATCACTGACAATATGAGGCAAATAAAAAAATACTATGGGACAAAAACTTAAAAGGTTCGAAGAATTTAAACTAAAAATTAATCAGGAAAATTTTATTAGCAGGATTAGAAAGTGACTGCCTTAATTAGTTTTTAGGTTCTCTGTAATTTTTCATTTCTTTCCCAATTTCATTTAGAAATGACTAATTCCACAAATCAAGGAAAAGCTCTTCTTCATAGAACAAAAGACCTCGAAAGTGGAAAACTGCAGCTTCAAATTCTAAATCTCTTATTGCCAAGGCCTTGGGAAAAGAGTTTCTCTTTCACTAGCTCAGAAAAGGGAACTACTCAGGTACAATGGCATTTACATGGGAAAACACCATCTGTAGCTCTGGAGTCACAAAACATAAACTCCTTTGGCAAAGCGCAGAGCAAGTTTCCCTCTATAACTTCACCTCTGCCACTGGTAGCAGACATGCAAGGATATCTGTGGGTTTATGAGACAGTATAATCAGATAAAATTAATAAAAGCATAACTTTGCCTTATTTTTAATGATTTGCCAAGGCTTTTCATTACTTTTCATTTATCCTGTCTTTTTAACCATGACTTTAATTTCGAATTTCTTAGATACACATCACTTGTCGTTTGATCTCTAAGTTGGGAACATAAAGAAAGATGTAACTAAAGAGACAAATGGATTGCATTCCTTTTAGTGACAACTTACTGTGTACATTAGATCACAAGATTCATTTATTACAAGGAAGACTCATCCCCTCTCCTCGATGAGCTTCCATTCTAAAAGTTGCCTGCTCCATGATTATTTCTACTCTCTACAACAGGCACAAACAACTGAGAAAAATGCAAAAGTAATTATTAAAAACACCACTGCCAATTATATGAATGGTAAAGCAAAAAAATAAAAAAGAAAGTTACTAATTTTAAGGCATTTGTTTGATATATCAAGGTCACAGACGTCATTGAGAATATGATTAAAACTCTTTAAGCCCTTCCTCCAGAAAAGTACATTACATATAGAATTTGACATAAAAAATCAGGTGATTTGTAGTGCCCTGAATTCCATGCATGGGGGACAAACACTATTATAAACTGTGGACTATCACAACACAAAATAGTCTTTATTTTGTTTAGTCTTGTATCACCTGTACCTACACTATGTTACTTATGAACGGACAGAATTTTGGCCTACCAAAATTTAAAAGAATAAGGGATGAATGAAGAATTTTCTTTATATTTCCACATAAACTTAAATCTTCAGAAGTATTTTGATGTCTGAAGTTTGTGCCAGAAAAACAACAATTAGCAACCATTTTAATTGCTCTGTCAAGGGTTTTGTATAGACTATCTCACAGCTATCCAGCAAGGAAGGCATTATTGCCCTCATGTTACAGATGAAAACACTTTGAGTTCATCAGAGAGTTTAAAACAACTTGGCCTGTATCAGTTGATGTGTGGCAGAATCAAAACCTGCATCCAAATCTAATCGTATCTAAACACCTTGCTCTGTCCACTGCTTGAATTTTATCTAATGAAAGACAGAAAGTATACATTAGGTTATTAGAGATTTAAGAGAGCTCTTACTTTTCTAATTTTACAGCTAAAAGTTTCCTAACCAAACCCAGGTTATTAGCACATACAAACCATTATCATTAAAAGGCATATCAGTGGTCATTAAATTAGTCTTAGATTAACTGATTTGATAATGTTCCATCCTGGTTTGTCCATTTTATCATTATCACTGCTACAGCTTAAATATTAATATTTAATAAGCAGAAAGATCAAAAGAAGTAATATTAAAGTAAGCTAAAATAAAGTAACCTAAAGGAAACTAATGATAAGTATAATCAAATATTGTAGCGCCTCCAGTAAAATTACATTTTGTTTTTCTAAATTTAATAAAACGATAATTAATGTACTTTGAGACAAAAATACATTTGAGATTACGTTAATTTTAAGATTCAGCAAAAGAAATTGAGAAAAATAAATTATAGCCAGTTTAGAAACTATATTATCTTTTTATAGAAATTTAGAAATTACAAAATCACTTTGTATAATTCAAGTCTTTATTTAAAAGATGAAGGTCCAATATCACAATATCTGGAAGAGTAGGAATAAAACCAAAAATAACTTGAAGGGGGCCGGACGTGGTGGCTCACGCCTGTAATTCTAACACTCTGGGAGGCCGGGGTGGGAGGATCGCTCAAGATCAGGAGCTCGAAACCAGCCTGAGCAAAAGTGAGACCCTGTCTCTACTAAAAATAGAAAGAAATTAATTGGCCAGCTAAAAATACATAGAAAAAAAAATTAGCCGGGCATGGTGGCGCATGCCTGTAGTCCCAGCTACTCGGGAGGCTGAGGCAGGAGGATCGCTTGAGCCCAGGAGTTTGAGGTTCCTGTGAGCTAGGCCAACACCACAGCTCTCTAGCTCAGGCAATAGAGCAAGAATCTGTCTCAAAAACAAACAAACAAACAAACAAAAATAACTTGAAGGGATGGAACTACAAAAATAAAAAGCATATAAACAAATGATCAAACTAGACTTAATTAGTGCATATAATCTGTTTTTGATAATTCAAATAAATAATTTAATGCCATTATTCAACGCTCATATTTATGTTTACTTATTTTAAATTAAGTTTTTAAAATAGCTTCTCCCAGGCCCTGGCAACAACTTTTCTATTTTCTGCTCTTATGTGTTTGACTATTTTTGATCCCTCATATAAAGGAGATCACACAGTATTTGTTCTTCTGTGACTAGTTTCACTTAGCATAATGTCCTTCATGTTCATCCATGTTGTTTTATGTGGCAGGATTTCCTTCTTTTCTTATAAGGCTGAATAATATTCATTGTATGTATATATCACACTTTCTACCACTTCATCCTAATGTACAACATTGTGCCCACAGATAATAATGTATTGTGTTCTTAAAAATCTGTTAAAAGAGTAGATCTCATGTTATGTGTTCTTAACACAGTAACATTTTTTAAATGTTTTTCATTTATATCTATCTATATGTCTTTTTAGAGGAAAGGGTTATTTTTCCACTCAGACCAGTCTTTCCCTCTGGTCTATGACATTGCGTATTCTCTTTCTATACTTCTTTGACCTCTTACTTTTCCTGCCCAGGAACTCTCACCACCAAAGTCTCTGCTGTATGAATCTAGCACTTTTTCCTTCTCAATCATCCCATCAGATCCTCATGCAGAGTCAGTACTGAATCATAAATACGTTTATGTTAGGGACTAGAGACTGCATGATTGCTAAAATGAGAACCTGTCCTAAGTTAGGTGTCAAGTGGCCGACACTTTCATTCCTCATAGAGAGCACGTGTTATTTTAACCTGGAGGTTTAACTGTCAAGACAGTGCAATATCGTTCATTCATGTAACACTTCTCACGTGTAACGAATTTTACTGTTAAATTAATGAATTATCTTTGAACACAATTTGTCCTTTCCCAACTTACAAACTATTCAATCAAAAAATATTGAACGAATATACTTGTAAACTGCCTACATAGCTTTTTATATTTACACAATTATTAATCATTTTAATTATTTGTCTCTTAAGAAATTTTTTTTCTTAAGATATGTTTATTCCATTTTGGAATTTCAGTAAAATGACAACATGGATCAGCTATTAGCAATTCATCTTTTACTCTTCCTACATGAATGTGGGCTTGATCAAAGCTCATTATGTATGGCCATCCAGATATTGAATGTCTTCTTCCATAACCCCACATCCCTCAGTGCGGAACACGGGAGTGAACTGGCTACTGTCATACAACACGTAAGTAATCCATTTTTTGTTAAGTGAATGAGGATAGGAAATATTATGCTTTGAGCCCATCCAATGTATCAAACACTGTTAGGCCTTTGATTTGTCATGAAACTTATAGAGATCAAATACTCATAAATGGACTAGTTGACAAATAACATTATTTTTAAAGTTGTTAAAAATAACTGATGAAATATTTTATTATCTAGTTAATTTATATCTATTAATTTAGCTAGTTTAATCTATTTCAATTATTATCTAGTAAGTTAACAATTTTTGTAGTATACTTTGTAATTTTTAGTGTAACTTGACATTGGCAATTTACTTGCCCATTTATAGATCCAACAGTTATAAAGATATCTTTTGAGAGTTTAAGTGGCCAGCAAGCATGAATGAAATATTTCCTCTCTCTTTGGTTTAAGAAGAAAATGCATAGAATGTAACCATAATTAATTCTTTTAAAACCTGCTTCTAAAATTTTACTTTTTATAGTGACCCCTGACTTGAAACAATTACTAAGATGAATACCCTAAGGAACGTAGGTTTTATTTCACTGAAGAATATTCAATTGGTATTTATTAACTTAATAAATATTTATATAGATTCCAAACATATGATGTAACAGGCCCTAGGCTACAATGTTTAGCAAAACCAACATATACCCTGCTTCATAGAGTTCATAGGGAAAATAGACAAAATAAAAGTAAATACATATATTAAATAATTAGAAAATATGATAAATACTATAAGGAAACAACAGGTATTGAAGTACAGAAAATAAGGAAGGACTTACTTTCAAAGGATAGAAGGCTGTTATAAAGATAAAATATTTATGCTTAGCTCTGTATATCCATGGATAACTCTGGGAGGGCCCAGGAAGTATCTAGGGTTGTCCCCAGAAGAAATAACAATATGATCAAAAGAGGTACAACAGAGAAATATTATTAATAAAGCTGACTTCAGAATGACAATATTGAGATATTTTCCACAATTTCCGCAAAGAAAAACTGTTAAGTTTTTGGTTTTCTTAAACTTATCTCTACACAATTAATGACTATATAATATTGTTCTACAATCTAAGATTATATAAATTGTGTACTCTATGTATACAGAAGATATGAAATCAGTAATAAAAACATCTTGAAATGCCTCCTTTTATCTTAGGCTAAAAATAAGATTTGTAGTGGTTCAGAACTATTTATTTATGAACCTTTCATATTGATGCTTTATGGATGTGTAGTTGTCTTTCAATCACCAGATTTTTGACCAACATACTGATTTTTATTCCATTGGATTGGGAGAGTTTTAGGGAAAGAGTACCAGCCATTTCAGGGTCAACAGCACATACCACAATTTTCTAGGAGATTATTGTAATCAATTAAATTATAAAAATAAAAACCTAGGTCAAATAATTTCTTTGAATGGCTAAATTAAATTTCTATTTAAATGGACATGGTATATAAATTCGATGAATAGATAAATTCATCAAAATAGCAGCAAATTATTTCTGACATTGAATGGAATGTTTCCTGTTTGACTGAAAGGACTGTTAAGGCAGGTGGCTTCATGCTAATACAAGCAGACTGCCCCTTTGCTCAGCCCAATGCCTGCCGCATGGTTCGCATTCAGTAAGACATGGCTGAATGGAAAAAAATACCTTTCCACTCACTACAGCCAATGAAGTTAATCCTATATCTACTCCAAGAACATTTTGTATGTTACAGATAATATTGTTAATTCTTTGTACACTATGCCTAAAAAATGAAACTTAGTCTGTAATTTTTCAGAATTGGAGTTGAAGAGACCATGCAATGAGACATGCTCCCAATGAAAATAAGAATTTTCTTTTTCTTGATTGGCAACTTTTAATCCAATACAGCTAAGGAAGCACAAATCTAAACAAAAATCAGGTTCCAGTGTAAGTGTGTTCATAGACTCCATGCTACAGATGCTGATTCAGTGGCTTTAAGATGAGGCACAAATATGGGTATCCTACCTCACAGCAAACACACACACACACATCGTTATCATCGTGATTGTCATCGTCATCATCTCCTTGGTGATTCTGATGTACATCTCGAAAGAAAATTAATGTTTTTGGCTTACTTTTAAAATGTTCCTTGTTTCCTTAATATTAATACTTGCTCTCATTGTAATAGAAGCTTCTTGAATTATACTAGGAGAGTGAAATGAAGCATGAGAAACAACTGAGTCTTCATATTCAACTGATTTTCATAATCTATTTTTATCATTATGACTTCTTTTCTCATTTTTCAATAAAACCTAATGCTTCAGTCATTATGGGCTTTTGTTCTGTGGTTATCTTTCTTCTATGCACATGACTTCCAAATAACATAGCTGAATAGATGCACATTCAAGGGACTAAAATAGATACCTTTGAGAAACTAAAGTAAAAACACATTCATTGATGTGCTTAGAATTCTTTTTGGAAGGCAAGTAACAATGATGTCAAAAGAGGAAGAAATAGGGTGTAGTCACATTAAAAAATAGGAAAAATACGTATTCAAGTTTTATACTCACACACACACAGAGCCTCAAAACAACTTAAAAATAAACTGTGTTCGTTGGTAAAGTAACTCATTGTGGACCACAAAACACCATTTAAATTTCTTCCTTAACCCTGAACATTGGATATTCTGGCCATTTAAGTCTGCGTTGTATGTTAGGAGAAAATCATTAAAAAAATCAAGTGTTATGTGTTCTAGATATTTTTTGATGATAAATTAATTAGAAACACTTAGAAGTTTCACAATTTAGTTTTCCTGTTAAATGAAAGCAGAGACAGTCTTAGCAGGTTCT
The DNA here is from genome assembly GCA_963574885.1 of Lepilemur ruficaudatus. Lineage (NCBI taxonomy): Eukaryota > Metazoa > Chordata > Mammalia > Primates > Lepilemuridae > Lepilemur > Lepilemur ruficaudatus. The sequence continues at coordinate 8,531 of CAUYRT010078773.1, forward strand.
GGATAGAGTCTAGCTGTACCTGTACCTTGGAATGAAGGACAGAAGCCCTGCCGAGGTGGCACCCTTCAAGTGAACGCGCAGGCGCACGAGGGGCGTATGGGGGGCGGGGGGAAGAGTTAGGGAAGGTTACCAGGCCAGCCAGGCTGAGCCGCTGAACCAACTCCGTCAGGTCGGGGTGATGGACATCGCAGCCAGGGCTCCTTACACCCAAAGGGCAAGAGGAAAGAGCGCTCGAAATAAAGACGTCTTTACTCAGCATGTTTGTGACCATTAGAGGCACACTTTGCCACGCAGTGCTTACATCCTCTGCATTTCCTAAGACCTTATTTTACTTGGAGAAGCTCAAAACAGCTTGTGGAACACCGCCATATCTTGCAAACGATTGGATGATGAGAACATTCCCATCCCTATTCTGCAATATAGCGACATAGACTAGAGGACTTGTTTTAGTTAATATAAAAACCCAAATTCAAGGTGCTTGACTATCATCTCATCTCACCTATTAAAGACACCCTGTACCAAGAGCATATTAGTGACTCTCCTTTTTTACTTATACAAATTTTCATATATGCCAATTTAAGTCACTCACAGAGTAAGGAACTTCAAAATTCAGGAGTTACCAAACCTCATTACTGCTCTTGCGGCACCACAGAGTGGCCCATTCTCTGGCTTTCTGGGGAAGTGCACCAGGCCCAGAGTAAAGGGGAGACAGTCGTGGAGACTGCCCTTCCCTGGACTGGATCGCATGTGCACCCACATTAAAATAGCAAACTTCCATTTGTCGACACTGCTTCTCCCGGCACTACTTTTGCAATGCAAATGTATGTTATGAATTTATGTTTTTCTTCATAGGTCTGTACTGAAGGGAATGTGAACAGCTACGTTTGTGTGTAAACAATTGGACACGTGGCCCCACTGTACCCAGGGGATAAGCCTCTCACCTTTCTCAGAAAATAGGTTGATAACTTGCCCTTGCCTGACTTCCTAAGTTTCTGAAACCAATTTTTCAAATGGCAGATAGATTGTATCAGACCAGTCCAGTTTGGGGGTTAGTTTCTAAAACACACTGTGCATAGCCTGGAGCAATGCTGAAATGTCAGGATTTTGTGGGTAAATTGTTATAAACAATTTAATTAAAGCTTCCAAAAGCTTAACTCAAAATGTTTCGGTATTCCTGGAATGGGATTTATCTATTTAGCTTTAGCTTTTTATCTGCTTTACTGTTTGGAGAATAAATGCAGACTAGATCAAACAACACCTAGTAAACTTAAAATTTTTATAGATTACCTATGAATATTTTATGTGTTTTTGCTGTTTTCCTTTAAATATATATTAAATGGATATTATCATATAAATATATAAATTGCATATATTTTATAAATTTTATATATGATTTTATAAATATACATTTATATATAAATTAATTAGTATAATCATGGTATATTGATATACCAAATTGGATTAAAGTAAGAAACTCTCTACTTGAAAAAAAGAAAACTCAGAGAAGAGAGGGAAAAAATGCGTGGCTCTCAGAGGCACAGTGCAGGAGCGGAGTTAGAAAGACACTGAGAGTGCCAGGGTGGCTACTTAACTTCTATCCCTTCCTCCTTCTAGATGCAGAAAGCTAACAGCTGCTTTTCACAGATTTCCTTGTAGCTGGGGTTCTAGATGCAAATTACACCCCATTAATTACATGCTCTCCTGAGATCTAGCAAAGTCGCAGTGAGGCCATCTTTCTGTTGCTTGCATGGCAGTTGCTGCTGGCAATCAGGCTGTAAAAATGTAATATTCCACAGCAGCAACACTAAAGCATCTGCTGTCTAGTCTTGTGGATGTTGAGAGGCAATAGTGGTGGTGTAGGTGGGGGCTATTGCTCCAAGCATGGTTCCAGGAATGAGCTCAGACTTAGTACTTTCCTTGGTGCGTTAATGTGTATAGCTTTGGGAGTCTTTCTTCTAAGAAGCTCAGCCCTTAAACTTCTACCGCCCTTCCAATGACTAAATTTCCTTCTTAACTGATTTCCTAGAGGAATTTCTATTTCCTGAATGGATTCCTGACTTATAAAAGGAGGGAGGGCCAGATGGTTCTCAACTAAATTTCCCCTTCTTACAACTAAGAGAATTTTCCAGGCATTACACTCAAAGGAATTGTCAGGTTAGAGCAAGTTTAAAATCTAAGGTTGGGCTATTTACTACCTCCAAATCCAAGCAATAGCAAAGGAAAAATAAAAAGCCAAACTGCCAAATCAAAAGTTTCAGGGAAAAGAAAAAATAATTTCTGACAACATTCGAAGATAACAGAAAAGGGTCCAGAGGAACTGGCCAATAGTATTCAGCATTTCCAAGGTCGTTTTTGCAGTGTAAGTGGCAATTCTTTGGTGTGGCAGAGCTTAAAATACTTAAGGGATTATAACTAATGGATACAGGTCTTGACTGTGAAGGTCCACATTCACACACCACACTAGCAAGCTTAGGGTTGATGTCATAGACAGAGCTGAGCCACTAATGGTTTTAGAGCACTGGGTTCCATGTTTGAAAGAAAGCTTTCAAGCAAAGTTCAAGACAGATTAGAATCAGCAAAACTTGGACATAGAAAGACAAATTAGGAGGCTATTGTGATGAAGTCATGAACTGAAGTGAGGAAAAATTGAAAAGACATCTGAAGCAGATTTGATAAGAGTGGCTAAGGGATTGGAGGTACATAACAGAAAGAGATGTAGTTTCTAATTTGGGAAAGTAGATTAATTGTGGTGCCTTGCATAGAGATGTCGAATGGGTACAGATTCATAGGTGTAAAGAGAAAATTAGGACATAGCAATCTAAAAAGCTGGGCTTACACAATTTCAGTGGTGGTCTTTCCCTGTGAGTTGTCTAACCCTGAAAAAATCTCTTAAGAGTCAAGCCTCTACTGTTTGTATAATGGAGGTACTAATATCTGTCCTCCACAATACATGTAATTGACATGAGTATAAAGTGAGCTAATGTGGGACTGGCATGACAAAATTGGTTTTGATTATTATTATAACTCATTTGGCAAAACTAGACAGGACTAGTAAAAACTCCAAAAACTTGAAAAATTAAATTTAGTTTCTTTCACATACCTCAGTTTAAAGTTGGATCCAATATATTACTTACTGGTTTTGTCTTGGAGTGGTTGTATTGGGTTACTTTTGTATAAAAAAAAAAGAAAAGAAAAATAGGAATAACGTGGTGTGGAGCATGCCATTTTATTTAGGAAGACAACTGAATAAAGTGGATGGAGCTCACAGATTACAATGGAAATGGGAACAATTACTGTGGAATAATGTGTTTCGGTTTATTGTGCATACCCTGGTGTAACATCAATCAAAGCTTTTCTGAGGCAATTAGAAGAAAGGAGAACACAGTGAACTACAATTTCATCAGCAGGTCCATGTCCACAAATGAGCAACAGGAACAATTGAGAATCCTGTCTTCATTTCCAGCCATCTGACAAGCAAAAAGGCCATAAACACAAGCCATTTTATATGTTGTCTTGTTATAATTTTTAAAATGCAGTTGCAACATGGTTTTGCACTTCACTCGTTTGTTTTCAAGGAGAAAGAGGCAATATGTTCTTTACCAAGAATAAAACAAAACAAAAAAATTGTGCTTGTAAATCAGCGCCTGAGCTAATTTCATGTTTGACACAGAAATAAAAGTATGTAAACAATAATCTTGTTTTAGGTGCTTCAAAGTTGTAACTTTACGAGAACAGTAGCAGGAATTGGGTTTCCGATAAAAACCTGCCAGATAACCTAACTAATTAAGAAATTATACAGAATACTCTTTGTCCTTCCAAATACTTTTGATATTTATAACTAAAATAAAACATGCATAATTTATTATGTTTATGCAGTCTCTATAAAGTGTTATGAGAAAATAAAACTGTTTTTCAAGTATTGGATCTTAAGTCAATCCCCCTATAGTCATACCTTGTCCTCATAGGCATATATTCAGAATAGCACAGCTTTTTGGATATGTTGACCTAATAATATAGGTCAACATATTATTGTTATTATATGTTACTATAGATGCATATAAATATTTATATTAATTATATTCCTAGGACATAAATTCCATTATAATCACTGGGATAGCAATCTTATTATCATTTATAATAAATATATAAGAATAGGTAAAACCACATTTGGGATTCTTAAAATCCCAAAGTCAGAAATCTTTCTAGGCAGGCAGGCAGATGAGTAATGTAACTCATACATAGATTTTGGCCATGTACATCTATATAGAGATATGTGTGTGTGTGTGTGTGTGTATAAAACTTGTGAATTTGACATGTATTTTACAAAAGTGTATATAATTTCTTTATACAATGATTTAATATATTAAAATTAGAAAAATATCCTTTTTCTTTACTATTACCTGGTTTAGGGACAAAGAGAAAGTTAATTAAAATCTCTTCAATTCAGTTCTCTGTCTGTAAATGGGAAAATAGTATAACAAAGGGTCCCTTGGAAGAAAAGTAAAAGTGAACTAGACTTATCTTAGCACAGTTTCTCCTGGTCTAGGCTGGTGATGGGCAACATTTGGTTTCAGGCAAGATTGAGCAAAATATGTATTCTTTTTCTAATGCCAGGAATTAGTGTGAAGCCCTCTGGAATGTTTCCAGTGATAAGTTTCCGTGTAATTGGAAAGAGCTGGCTTTATAAGGACCCATCTTCAGATCCATCTCTACATGGTCGATGTAATTTATTTTCTGATACAAATTCACTCTTTACCCTGTACTTCAGGGCTTGTTAAAAGATGCATCCTGGTTTCTCTGCTACGAGCAATGAAGTTTCACCTTTGATAAAATAGACAAAGACAAGGAAAGAGAAGGGTTCCCTTGGCCAAAGCTGACAGAGTAGCAGAAACTGTAGTTTTTAGCAGAGGAAAGCAGCATGACCCCCAATAAACAGTAAGTGGGCAGTCGGCAGCAAAAGGCACTGAGGCTGCTTGACCATAGGGCTATAACAGAAGAATCTGAGAGAATTATTTCTGAGCTCATGTGAATTAGCCCCCGGAAACCTCATGGAGTAAAATTTGGAGAATTTTACTCACAGGAGAAAAAATTGAGGTCTAATTTTAGGTACCAAGTTGAAGCAAAAGGCATTCTAATGTAGATTTTAATAATTGCTCTGTATATACCATAGGACTGTATTGGAGCAATGAGAATGTATTTTTTGGGGAAAATTAAACGCACCATAACTATAAACATAACACAATTATCATATGCTTACAGTCACAGGGAAGTTAAATGCCTAACTTAAAGACACACCACTAGGTGATGGTATTAATAGATTCAGAATTAAAAATACAATTTTCATGGGTCCAGTTAAAAACAGCATTAGGAAGCAGAAGGGCTGAATTCTAATCCAGTGCTATTAGAGTTGGTGAAGTCATTTATACATTTGGAGCCTAATTTGTCCATGGTCACACAAGTAGGAAGTGGCACAGCTATGTTCAAATGGAGGTAATCAGACCAAAGAAGCAATTGGCATATAAAAAAAGTAAGATAGTAGACTTAAACACGAATATCAAAAGTGATCATATTAAAGTCAAATTAAACTCAATTAAAAAGCAAATTTTTCAGTGTAAATTTTAAAAGTACAACTGATTATAAGCTGCATATAAGAGATACAGCTTAAATATAATGACTGAGAAAAATGAAGGTGTTAGCAATGTAAAAAATGTTGCAAACAAAAATTAACAAAAAGAAAGTTGATGTAGCTAAATTGATATCAAAATAGATTTTAAAGAAAGAAGTGTAATTATTAATAAAGAAGAGCATTTTATAATAATAAAATAGTACACAGGGAAGATATAAATAAAATGTTATGTGAGTAATAACACAGCTTCAAAATATAAAAAACAAATTGACAAAATTAAAAAGATAAATTTACTATTACAGTGAAAGGTCTTAACAAACCTCTCTACAACTGCTAGAACAAACAAAAAAAAAACTCAGTAAGGACACATGATTTCAAACACATGATTAAAATAATTTGAACTAATTGATTTGTACAAGACACTGTACCTGAAAACTGCAAAATGCACATTCTTTTCAGATACACGGGGAAAATTTACCAAAATTACCGTTTTGTGAGACAAATAGCAATCTTAACAAATTTTAAAGGATTAAAATCAATAAAAAATGATAATTAGAAAAATTCTCCAAAGTTTGAAAGCTAAGAAATATACTTCTAATATGGGTTTAAAAAGTCTCCATGGAAGTGCTAAATTATTTGGAATCAAATGATAATTAAAAAACAGTAGATTATATATTTCTTATATAGGTGGTATATATAAAGCTACACTTAGATGGAAATTTACAGTCTTAAAATGCATATACAGTCAACCCTCGGTATCCAGGAGGGATTAGTTCCAGGACCTCCTGCGGATACCAAAATCTGCAGATGCTCAAGTCTCTGCTATAAAATGTCATAGTATTTGCATATAACTTATGTATATCCTCCTGTATACTTTAAATCACCTTTAGATTACTTATTATAACTAATACAATGCAAATGCTATATAAATAGTTGTTATACTGTATTGTTTAGGGGAAAATGACAAGGAAAAAAGGCTATACATGTTCAGTGTAGATAAAATTTTTTTCTACTGTTTTGAATTTGTGGTTTGTTAAACCCATAGATATAGAACCCATGGATATAAAGGGAAGACTGTATTAGAAAACAAGTGATCTAAGTCTCTTCCTCAAGAAATTATATAATGAACACCAAATTGAACCCAAGGGGACTATAAGGAAAATAATGAAAAACAAATGTACGAGGGCCAAGACAATGGAATTGAATATTTCTAGTTAGTGACAGATGGTGCTAGGACAACTGGATTGTGTGGAAAAGAAAGAATTTGGATCTCTACTTCACGCCATGCACAAAAATTAACTCCAAGTGTATCATAGACCTAAATGTCAGAGTGAAAACCATAAACGTTTCAGGAGAAAACACAGGAGTAAATCCCCGTGATCTATGGTAAGTCAGTAATTTCATAGATCCAACACTAACAGCACCAGTTATTAAATATAAAAGAGAAGACTGATACATTGGATAGCATCAAAGTGAAAAACTTCTGTGCTTTAAATAACACCATCAATAAAGTGAAAACAACTCACAAACTGGGATAAAATACTTGTGAATCTTATATATAATAGGAGACTTGTATCCAGAATACAAAAAGCACTCTGACAACTCAGTAATCAAAAGACAGTTGAATAAACATTTTTCAAAAGACTATATACAGATGGCTAATAAACACATAAAAGATGCTCACCATTATTAGTCAGTAGAGAAATCAAAATCAAAATCATAATGAGATACCACATTATTTCATAAAGATGGCTCTAATAAAAAAAGACAGACAATAAAAAGTGTTGGAAAAAATGTAGAGAAATTGAAACTCTCATACATTCCTAATGGGAATTTAAAATGGTATAACCACTATGGAAAACAGTTTGGCAGTTCCATAAATTGTTAAACATAGTTACCATAAGATGAATCAATTCTACTCAATAACTATCTAACCAAGAAAATTAAAACATATGTTCATATAAAAATTGTATTTGAATATTCACAGCAGTATTCATAATAGTTAAGAAGTGAAAACAACCCAAAACAACTGATGAACAGATAATAGAATGTGGATTATTTACACAATGCAATATAATTAGCAATAAAATGAAGTACCAATACACATTACAACGTGGATGAACCTCAAAAACATTCTAAGTAAAAGAAGTCATTCACAAAAGACTACATATTGTATTATTTCATTTATATGAGATGTTCAGAATAGAGAAATCTATAAAGGCAAAGTAGATTAGTAGTTGCCTCGCTAGAGGAGGCCGCTAATGGGTGGGGGTGGAAGAAGGGCTGGTCAGTGATTCTTAATGGATACAAGTTTCTTTTGGGGAATCCTAAAAATGTTCTAAAATTAGATTATACTGATGGTTGCACAACTCTGAAAATATATTAAAACTGTTGAATTGTACACTTCAAATGGATTGACTTAATGGCATGTAAAATATATCTCAATTGAGCTGTAAAGAAAAAAATCAAATGTACAACAGAGAAAATTGAAAAAGCTTGATGTTTGTTCTTTGGAAAATATTGATCATAACTAGCAAGAAATGTCACAGAAAAGAGACTAGGCAAAAAACATCCATATCTGAAAGGAAAAGATGACATCATATAGGCATTAAAAGAATAACATGACAAATTTATGCTAATAAACTTGACAATCTAATCATTTTGATGACAAGAGATAGTGCTAGGAAAATATCAAAACTGGTATGGAAATGAAAGCAACTCCGCTTTCCACATTTTTAACATTTGTTGAAATCTTTATACCTTTTTGTATTTTTATATAATACGTTCTTTGGGATCTCAAGCAGGAAAGAGGGATGTTTTCAATCCATCATTATGAAAGGGAGACAGACATGTGTGTAGAAAGGAAAGTGTCAAGAGAATGGCAGATAATTTGAGAGAAATATTAACACTTCTAATCTAATTAGAAGAAAATATCTCTTTGTCCCTTTTAAAAGAGAAGGTAGAATAAAAGCATAATTTCATTTATATGGAAACTAAAATGTTACACTAATAAAAGCAAGGAGTAGAATAGTGGTTGCCAGGGAATGGGAGGTGGAGGAGACGGGGAGATGTTGGTCAAAGGTTCAAAGATTCAGTTTTGCTGGGTGAGTAATTGGGAAATCTCATGTACAGCATCATGGCGATAGTTAATAATGAATGCTGCACTGTATACTGTCACCACACACACACAGTTATAACTATTGAGTGATGGGTATGTTAATCAATTAATAATTATGGTAATCATTTTACAATGTACATGTGTATCAATACATCACATTGTACACCATAAATACGTACATACAATTTTTATTTGTCAAATATACCTCAATGAATCTGTGAAGAAAGCCTTTGTTTATGGATAAGCAGTGTGGCTTTTTATAAAAATCTTTGCATTGCATTTATTTTGTATACCAAACTCAATGTATTATAGTAATACAAAGATCAGAAAACACTGCATTACCACTAGGTAAAAGAATGTGTTTTATTAAATGTCTTTCAATTTGAGTATGTCTCTGTAAAAGAATTAATACACAGAGGCTGGGGACAGAAAGGAATGAATAGAGCAGAGGATTTTGGGGGTCATGAAACTACTCTGTATGATACTATCATGATGGAAACATCATTTTACACTTATCCAAACCCATAAAATGTACAACACCAACAGTTAACCCTGATATAAACTACAAAATTTGAAGTAATAATGATGTGTCAATGTAGGTTCATCAACTATAACAAATGTACCACACTGATGGGGATGTTGATAGTTGGGGAGACTATCCCTGTGAGTGGACCAGGGATATATAGGAAACTTCTGGACCTTCTGCTCAATATTGCTATGAACCTAAAAAACTGTTCTAAAAATAAATTCTGTTTTTTTAAAGCAATTAATATAACCCAGTGGCAGTGGAGCCTAATCATAAGAAATTACAGAATATATAGTTAATGATATGGTTCCAGGCTTTGATAATATAGTTATGCACACAGCTCCACTAATTTTTAAATTTCTTCCCACATAGTGAGAGGCAATAACAACATCAGCAATGTTATGCCCATTGAATAGTGCTACCTAGTCTAATTTCCACAGGTAAAATTACTCAACCCATGAAAACAAGACAATCAATTTTTGTTTGCAGCCTCATCTCAATATGTGTAATAAAATTTGGTTGGTATGACAATGTGTCTGTGGAAATTGACAACTTGGTAACTGCAGTGTGAAAGCTATTTCATTTTTTATCTTTAAAGAATTACTGGAATGTTAAATTAAATTTTATTCCTGTAGGCTGCATCAAACACATAGAAACCAGGTGTCTAAGTTCCCATATCAGCATTTGAGTTGCTGGTTTCTGAATGTGGAATTATAAAGCTGTACTCATGGACTATTTTGCCTAATAATTACAGTTGACAATTACTATGGTGTTATAAAAATAATTTAACGGGCCATCAGCTAACAGGTGGATTTAGCATTTAACCTAAGGAATTTGCTTCAGATGTTGAACATTGTGCTGGATGATATTGTGCTAAAAAGTTAAAACAAATTAAGCCTAGATAAGAGAATTAAACAACCTTACCCCATCCTCCAAAAATGTAGTGGATAATTATTAGTATCCATGGAGCTACTCAGCCAGCCATATCAGATCTATCTACCTGATCCTTATGAGTAAGCTTGGGCAAGATATTTAACCAAATCTAAGTTTCCTAGCTGTGAAATGAAGAATATAATATCTAAATAAGAGGTCTGTCTTGAGAATTATATATCTCTAAAACACACACACACACATTAGAGAATATTATATGTTGATAGTAAATTTTTAACCAGAATTAAATACAAATATAAGCTTAATTTTAATAAAGTGAATATTTTTATCTTTGCCTGAGCGTATTCTTTGCAGCATAGAAGAGTATCTTAGAGCACTCTTACCAGCAGGGTAAACTTTGAGAAATTACTTACCTCTTTCCTCTACAAAATGGATACTTTTTACATCTCTTATAATGCTGTAGTGAGAATTAAAAGAGTTGTTAACATGTCAGGTGCCCATAGCACATAGCATGCATTCAACAAATGCTAGCAATATTAGCTTTTTTTGTATTATTTTTCCACTCTGTGTTTTGTCAACTGAGCAAATACAAAGTCACTGACATATACTTGTTTCATTCCCGAAAAATGTATTTTGTTACATGAATCCTCTTCACTGTTCCCTGAGAACACATATTATTTTCTCAACGGAACCCACCTTCATTTGGCCACTAAATAATTACAAGTGTTGCTACAGGCTACTTATATGAGACTACATATTGAATATGAAAAATGAATAAATTATGCAAAATATTTGGTTAATTCCACTGCCTGTAGAAAATAAAATCTTGTATTAGTTAAGTGTATTTCTCTAACACAATTCCTGAAGATGATTCTGTTTTCTTAATTCCACCAAAAGGGTAATATTCAAAATAAACAGAGTAAGTACAGATGTTTAATGTACATGATAGTTTACATAAAATCAAAGAGTATCATTTCCTCTTGTCTCCTTACCACCACCCCCTTTATATCACCAACTTTACTGTTCTCTAGGGAATATTTGGACCCCCCCCCACTAGGTTAGGTCCCCATCTAACTCTTCTAATACCCTATGTTTACTTCCCAACTTACTCAACCTATTTGTTTTCTTTATCAGATTGTTGAGGATAAGGACTGTGTCTCTTCTTTTCGATGCTGCATATTTGTTGCATAGTGCAATGTTTGGCACATAACTAACTCTCAATAAAGAGTAGTTAGGGAATAATTGAAGATATTTTCTAAAGTGGGTGATAACTGTGATTCAAATATTTCTGAATGAGAATATATTCAGTCATTTATTTTCTCTGTGATTCATTTACTCCTACTTTGTTCCATGATCACAGACAGCTCTGGAGCCCCAGAATGCAAGTTAATGATGCACAGCGCTGGATACCAAATAATTCACTCACTGGGCTGTACAATCCGTAGTGGTGGTGGATACGGGACTTAAGAAGCTTGTGCGTTACAGAGGGAGAATTAGTAGAGTCGATGTGCCAGGTTAAAAACCGTCATGCTTTATCATGTAACTGTCAGATAATTACATGAACAAAATATTCTCTATGAAGCAGCATAGAGTTCTGGAAAGAACTCTGGATCCTACTCTACCACTTTTCTAATATTTTTGGATATTTGCTTTTCTGCTCATATGAGAAGAACAGCCATACCTACTTTTAGAGTTATCATGTAGTTTTGAGACACATGTCTAAATTCTTTGGCATACAATAAGCATTAAAATACTATTATATTATCAATTGTTATGCTTTGAGATATAGATTTATATGAGAACTCCAGTATATTTATCCCACTTGTCTTTTGAATAAGAAGATTGTTGCACAGAAATACCTCTGGATTCTTCAGTTCTATTCCGACAGGTTCCACTTATTTCCAGTTACAATTTTTATTCTGAGGCAAAACCAAGCTGACTCAACAAATATCAGGTCAATTTGTCCTGCCTGATCTTTTTTTTATAAAGCATAACAGCATTCCTACAAAATCAAGAGCAAAAAAAGAAATCTTCCACCTGTGTCATCTGTGTGAATGGGGAGAAAAATGCACCTCAATTCCACACAGACACGGGGCATAATTGGATAATGAAATTAGGATATTTAAACACCAATGTGCTCTAAACACCATACAGATAGCAGAATTAAACAACTACTAAGAATTAAACATCTTTCTGAGGAGCTCATAAATTAATTTATATCTAAATTAAGCAGATAGACATGACACATTTTGATAAACAACAGCTGTGAACATGATCAAATGACTTTATTCCTTAGAGGAAAAGATTTCTTTGTGTAAGGAGCATTTTAGATCAATTATTACTATTGTGAATAATCATGTTTTGACATTGTTCAGTAACTATACAAGTAAAGTTAATACAATACTTTAAGCTGCACCCACTGCTAATGTAATTTTTCCTCATGGTGTGATGCTTGAAGCATCCATCTCCTCTTTGTATTCTTCAATCTGTTTCCATAACAACCATTGGGGTACATTTTTAATGATTTTACTGTCTTACAAAAACCAAAGCTCTTAAAAGCCGTCATGTCTTTTGCTTACTTTCCCTCATTTTTTGATAGTTATTCTAATAAACATTTAGATTTCATTCATTGCCTTTGGCAATACTTAGTAAAGGGGCTTTGCCCTAGTGATTGGAAACCGTAATTGATAGGTGATTAAATAAGAAAGAACTAGAAGGAGGAAAAAAAATGGTGAAGAAAACCCCTGAAAACTCTATTGCTCTGATCTGAATTATTTTCAGAATGCATAAAGCATAAAGACCACTGCAAAATAAACAACTGGCCCACATGCTCAGAGACCAAAAGAATTAAGAGGAAGCCTACGGAAAATAAGTCAATAGGCCTACTGAGAAATTTAATATACTCAGCCTCCTCTTTCCATTTATCTTTTATTTGTTTTACAAGAGAGGCTATGTTTGTGGGGCAATATTGGTTCATTTGGTATAGGGGGTTGTATGATTTCCTTTAGCACTGTAATAGACTAAGAGTAGATGGAAATAATTGGAAAGAGTGAGGAAGATGTCTCTGGTAAATATTAACTGGTAAATGTGATTTCTTTGTAAGGACAACTTTACGTTTCATTGTCATACACATTCGGAAAACCGTCTGCAGTATTCTAGATTCTTACTAAAGGCAGAATCTTATTACAACACAATATAATTTTTAAAGTGATTATTCTTGTTTCTAAAATTTTACTATGTATTTTGGTCATAGAAATTCATCTTTAAGATTAGTTCTTCCATATTTCAAGGCATATGGCATTTCTAATAGGCAGACGGGATTTAATATATGAGATATTGCACTTAATAGAGCTTTATAAACAAAAAAAAAAAACTCATTTTCACTCACTTCATGCTCTTTGCTGAAGGAACATAATAAGAACTTAATAAAATTTGTGAAATGCATAAACAGCTTGAGCAAAGAGCACAAACCAAGTGAAAGCCAGATTGTTTTTTGCATGATATCCAGGGAATAGCAGTGTTCATTAAATCATGAAGAATGGGATTCTAGAAAAAAAAATCTCAAGTTTAGGGGCTGCTTTCTTCCATATTACACAAATACCCAATGGGCTGGTTTAGCATAAAACAAAGGAAACAATAGAATAGCCTATGAGTAACAAGAAGAACAATAAAAAAGTTGACAGTCATAAGATTCCTCAATTAAAATGTAAAATCTATTTACATACTTCTAAATGTCAAAATAAAAGCACATAAATTTCATTCCTGATTTTTCATAAGTTTAAGAAGTATGGAACTTTAATTTTCAACACAACTGTTCTATTATGAAAAAAAGATTATAACAAAATTAAACATGAATATTTTTAGCTGCTTGTTTTATTAATAAATACTTATGAGACTGTGTAAGAAGGTATTTGGTTCAGTAGTTGAAAATTTGACTTATAAAACATGTATTATCAGTAAATTATCCCTATTATTTTTTTTGAGACAGAGTCTCACTTTGTTGCCTGGGCTAGACTGCCGTGGCATCAGCCTAGCTCACAGCAACCTCAAACTCCTGGTCTCAAGCAATCCTTCTGCTTCAGCCTTCAGAGTAGCTGGGACTACAGGCATGTGCCACCATGCCCGGCTAATTTTTTCTATATATTTTTAGTTGTCCAGCTAATTTTCTTCTATTTTTAATAGAGATGGGGTCTTGCTCTTGCTCAGGCTGGTCTTGAACTCCTGAGCTCAAACGATCCGCCCGCCTTGGCCTCCAAGATTGCTAGGATTACAGGCGTGAGCCACTGCGCCTGGCCTAAGTTATGTCTTATTTCTAGAGATAATTTACAGCAAATTGGAAAAATCTTAGGATTTGAAATTAGACAGAACTCAGTTTCATCAATGTTCCCTTCTTGTTTGCTACTGGGGTAGTTATTAATATTTGACCTTTTTGAGTTATTTTCACTTGTACCATTCAAACAACAGTATCAATTTCTCATAATGGGTGTAATGTATAAATAACTTAGAAACTAGGACACCTGGATCTTTATGATTCAGAGGGAATTACCAAAACTCTTAACAATCCCTCTATTTCTTTACCTATTTAGTTAGTTAAATCAAATCTACATTGTGTGTACCTCAGTAGGTTTGTGAGTCATAAAGAAATAATGGAAATAAAGACTACTTTGAAGTTTTATATATACATGTATACATATATATATATCTGATTAAAAATTTTTATTTGAGTTTCATGTATATGTATTACATTCTTTTCCTAGGGGGCTTTCTTATCTACTTTTCCTCTTTAGTCTTTTCTAGAGCAGCAAGTATCTCCTCCTGGACCATTATACAGAAGGATAGAAAATGTGCTCTGAGCTGATGAAGATATGCTTGGAAATGGCAGGTTATCTCTACCAAACACATGGAGTGACACTTTTTCTTCTTCCCTACCTAACCATAGTTTATTTATAACCTCAAAAAAAAATCGTCATTGATTACAGGAGAGTAATTTTCTCTGGAGTCACTAAAATGACATTTTTTAATCTGCCCGTTTTGACTTCCATAGATTTTTTTCCACTTTAATCCTCATAAAATCTTTCACCTTCTTATTTCTGATTCTTATAATGTCCTTTGCTCCCATTTTAAATTTAATATTGAAACTCTGATTTGATTTAGTAAATTGCTTAAGGGTATAGTCGGTATAAGATGTTTTTGTTTTTGCTTTTAACAAGCAGAATTGTGTTACAATAAGTTTAGAAGAGAGGTTTCTCCTCTGCTGTCATACCAGATGAGATCCTTCCCCCTCTCTTAGGTTACAATGGTAAGTAAATTTGTTTAATAAGCATAATGTTCCAAACCCCTCAAGGTTCTCATTCATTTTAAAAGATTTTAAGCTCAATAAGTATTTTCTGAATTTAAAAAGCAGGTAGTGTGAATTGCCTTATAGATCAAAAAGAAAAATCTATTATTTTCCATCAGGCAGGTTATTGAGAACACAATGGTGAAAACAGCTATGAAACTGGTCATATTTATGTCAGTCAATGTACAGCAGAGAATAATCTAGCAGACACACGTAATGTTGGATTATAAAGGAAAGATCATATTTGTTTTTATGCCACACCATAATGAATTATTATCGTATTTACAATCTTTGTGTTTAGCCAAATGTGTACAATTCAAATAATGATTGTGTTCTTCCCCTGAACATGCGACACAATAGAGTGGCCCTCTGGATTTAAACTGTTTGAACTGTTGGAATCCCAACTTCGCCAGTTATTACTTAAGTCACTTTGTGCGAGTTTATAAATTTCTCTATACTTCCGTTTTTTTATCTATAAAATGGGGGGTAATGATCACACCTACCTGACTGAATTATTTTAAGTATTAAAAATGAAAATATGTATAAAATACTTAGAAAATTTCCTGAAATGCAATAAATCAGCTATCATCATTACCCTCATGATCTTTGCATGTGGTATAAATGCCTTGGATGACAGAAAAAGAGTAATAATAATAGCCAGGGTATGTAAAATGGAAATATGGAACAAATAGGTTACTTCCAAAAGAAGGAATGCATTTGTGATAGAGGCTGGCTAAATGGTCTCAATATCCCTATTCAGGTTTGATTGGAAGACTACATTTCTCATCATTCCTATAGAAACACTAGTTTCTGTCACTGGCTTCCAGCCAGTGATATCAGGGTCAAAGTGATGCATATCACTTCTAAACCCAACCATATATCTCCATGATCACCTACTCACACTCTTTCTCTTCTCTGATAAACTTAGAGACCATATTTTTAAATATAATAGCAGCATGAGATCCCTGTATTCTTTTCTGGAGAGTCAAATTATCTATATCAGACTGAGTTGTGAGCAAAAGCAAACCTTTATCATGTGAAGTCTTTGAAATTTCTGAGTTTATTTGTTCAGGTTTTTATCCTTAATTTTCTATACTGGCTACTAAGCCATTACCTCTTCACACTAAACCCATTCCTTTTACTTTCTACCTCAAGATGCTGGGGCTGGGAGCCTTCAAACCAGATTTCTTCTTTGCCATTAACCCATTGGTTAAGTTCTGAAAATGTTAGTGTTAAAGGCAACTAGAGTGAGGAGGAGAGAGAAAGCCCTCTACTTGTCTATCCTCTGTTTCTCTTAGTGTCATTCCAGCATTGCTTCTTTATGTCAGCAGTGGATGTTGGGTCCAGTTTCTAAATTTTTTTCACACTCTCTGAACTATCTTTATTACACCATCCCTTCCACCCCCACTGAACATACAAAAACAGGTGTGTGCATCCCCTTCAGAAGCGTGGGTCCCAAATCCACAGGGTCCCTCCCCTGAGCTCCCGAGGTACCGCATCAGCTGAGCAGCACTTGTCCTGCGAGGTCGGGACACAGTCCTGAGGGCCCTCTGCTCCAACCGCTTAGGGTCTAGCAACTTCAGCCTCCTCCCTTCGTTACTCTTCTGTATGGGTGGTTGTTACTTATTGCAGCTATTAAACTTGTACACTGCTATGACTTTTTAGTGTTCCAATACTAGATTATTCTTTACATTATATTCTTCCTGCTAAAATTGCTTGATGTGATTTCTGTTTTCCTGACTGCCCCCCAAATTGTATAGTATCCAAATATAGAAATTTATAGCCAAAGCCTGTGCTATTATAACAAAAATCTAAAATACACAGCATTTCTTGAATGGTTGGGCAGTGGGTAGCAAGAAAACTGATTTCAAAGGTATTATAGAAAGCCATTTATCTGCATAGTGTTCTTGCAAAACCCTTGACAAAACTCTCCTTGAATTAACTTGAGAGGCAGACAGTAGGTCTGTTGGGCTGGAAACACTTGAAATAGATTGGAAAACAAAACATTCATGAAGTATGTTGGCTACTATTGGCTACCTTTGGCAAGCTATTAAAAGAGAAACATGACTGGCTAGTGTGAAGGCAGATATGTAGAGAAATAAAGAGAATACAGAAGTTTTCAGGGTTTATTGAGCAAAATGGCTGGCTTCTTCTAAAGCCTAAATGGTGAGATATGGCATTGATGAGGGCATTGAACAGCAAAGGCCCAATAAAAATTTTTAATTGAGCAAACAGACTAAGGGAAAATATAAGATGATTGAGAGCCAGCATCCAGTAAGATTTCTCAGTTGAATAAAGTATCTCCGGACAAAGATCAAGTAAGTTAAGGATGTGGTCCTCGCACCTATTTTTCAAGACACTGCCAAAATAAGAGAGACATGGGAGAAGAGAAAGTTAAAGACACCCAAGAAAGAACACTCCCAGGCACATGGACAGTTAGGAAGCAAGTAGATTTGAACCCTACTAAGAACTCAGAGAATTATAGTACTAACATACTGTGATTCCAGAAATACGACTCTTAAATATTTAAGACTTAAAATAACTCTTGGTCCCTTAATCTTCCTCAAACAGTAAAAAAAAAATAATATTTATTTATTTATTTAATGACAGGGTTTTGCTCTGTCACCCAGGCTGGAGTGCAGTGGTGCAATTATAGCTCACTGTAACTTCAAACTCCTGGCTCAAGTGATCCTCCTGCCTCACCCTTCTGAGTAGCTCAGACTATAGGTGTGTGCCACCCTGCCTGGCTATTTTTTTTTTTTAATTACTTTTTGTAGAGATGTGGTCTCACTGTGTTGCCCAGGCTGGTCTTGAACTCCTGGGCTCAAGTAATCTTCTTGCTTGGGCCTCCCAAAGAGCTGGTATTACAGGTGTGAGTCATCGTGCCTTTCCTCAAACAGGAAAACAATATCTTAAGGCTATACAGCCCTAAATGGGCACTTCAGATGTAGACAAGGAGAATAATGAAAAGGTTAAAACTTCTAAGAAGGGATATCCAGAAGCTAGAGATAAATACAGACAAGAAAGATATCCCAGGGAGCTGGTCAGAGCCTATTCAAGGATCCTCTCTGATCTATAGATTGGGCAGAATTTATAATGTCTGTTCAGTAGAATTTCACCTGTGTTGGCCATGTGTAATGGATTCTTTCTCTTTCCAAGTTTTTTATTGTGGTTTCTATCTTCCCATTATTCTCTTGCATATTAGGTATATGTTGGAAATAGGTTGCAAAATGAAGATAATTTGTTCATGGGTGACTCACTATTGCCATGATCATTTGACTAGGAAAATGCCTAACTAGAGATCACTGACTTGAACTGAATTCAGTGACTGAAAGAATTATTTTGAGCTGTCACTCTTGAAGAGTAATAATACCTTTTCATGAGTGAATAGAGCATGACGTGAATATCTAGTGACCAGAAAGGTGGATTGGGGCAGAGATGGGCTAGATGCACACTGATTCCATCTCCTTTTCCTGGCCACATAGGAAGGCAACATTTACAAGCCTCCCTTGCAGTTCAGTTGTGTGCCACAGGATTAGGTTTTGGTCAATGGAAGAATGTCTATCAATTAAAGCTGCTCCATAATAATCCAGGCATTAGGTTCCACATAGTCTCTTATGTGTCCTCGGTGATCTAAGAGGCCATGTTCTCATGAAGGCAGCATCAAAAGATGAAAGGAGCCTGAATCTTTAAATCATTTGGCAGTGAACTTACAGAAAGAACTGGCCAACACACATTAGACCATAACATGAGAAAGAGATATTTTATTTTAATACATAAAATATTTTATTTTATGTTAAGAAACTGAGATTTAGGGGATTTCTGTGATAGTGTCTAGAGGTTATCCCCACAATACAGAGTTAGACTTAATTAATGGATTTAATTAAATTGGTAAATTATCTTTTTCTTTCTACAAAAACTTGAATAGGAAAAAAATACCATTAAGCAAGTGAGACAATGAATTGTAATAGAAAAAGTCTTGCTTTGAGAAGTCTGATTATTAGTAACCCTTTTATTATTTACTAGGTAAGTGACATTGGGAAAGTTAATTTCTCTAAGTCACTGTACACATCTGCAAAATGAAGCTATAATTAAGTTACTCAATTACAGGCAGAAACTCAGGACAAAAGTTTGCTTAAGGTTTTTTGTGATTTTTGACTGATGATTCTATGAAACAGTAGTTAAAGACTAAAACCATTCTAATGAGACTACAAAACTAATTCTTTCATTTATAAATATTTGGCTATTGCATGATATCTAACAAAGTCCAGTTGTATGTATAAAAATTGTGTAACACATGTTTAAGTGATGTTAATGCATGCCAAACAGTTTTATTGCAAATGATGACTTATAAAAGATCATTGTAGAGTGAGATGAGACAATGCAGATGGTAATTTCAAAAGGAATCTATTTCCTAGAACTTTAAATAGCTAATAGTGTCACATACATCTCTGCATATTCTCAGCTCTCCCCCGACAGTGTAAGATGATGGAATTTAAGCAGTATTCCCACTCTCGTTACTTTATTTTGTCAACTTGAAGCCTATTCTTTCAGATAATCTCTCTAGATATCCACTCACTAATGTTTATTTAGGGTCATTATTTCTGTGTAAATACTGTGGTCTGAATGTTTGTGTTCTCCCAAAATTCAGATGTTGAAATCCTAACCCCTAAGGTGGTGGTATTAGGAGGTGGGGCTTTTGGGAAGTGATTAGGTCATGAGGGTGGAGATTCCATGAACGGGATTAGTTTCCTTATAGAAGAGGCCAAAGAGAGCTTGATTTCCCCTTCAACCATGTGAGGGCACAGTGAGAAGTCACCATCTGTGAACCAGAAAAGTGGGCCCTCATAGGCACCAAATCTGCCAGCACCTTGATCTTGGGACTTCCCAGCCTCCAGAACTGTGAGAAATAAATTTCTGTTGTTTATAAGCCACCAGTTTGTGGTATTTTGTTATAGCACCCTAAACAGGCTAAGACAGTCAATGAATAAAAATTGCCAAGGAAACTAAAAGTAAAAAACCTAAATGATTCTTTGCTTGTATTTAATGATATGGTCAATAGCTAATAAATAAGGCTAAAAAAACAAGTTATACGTATAAAATGATACAATAATTATTAATAAAATACATCTAACATCAATTTAAAAGTTGGAGATTAAATGGAATTTTTCTTCTTTAAATCAAAATGAAGAATGTTGCAGCTAAATCTAAGCAAAGAACATTTAAAACTCCCTTCAATAATGCATTCGCTTTTCTTAATCACTGGAAAATAATGGATATCTAAATCCAAGCAATGAAACTTCAAGCAGAAAACAAAACATGAAAGGGTATATTATTGATTTGGTATTCAAATTATTTTTGTAATTGTTTAATTCATAATTTATTGTAAAAATTATGATTTTAATTCTATTACTCAGACACTTTTAGAAAAAAAATAGAAACAAGCAAGGTACGATTCTGATTATTTTTTATCCTCTTTAGATAACTCTTGTTTTTCCTCTACTGATTCCATTATACAGTATAGAAATTCAAGAATATGAATCTTAATTTAAATATTTATTTAAAGTCACTAACATAGAAAAGAACAATGCCCAAAGTGACAGAAAGAAAAAGAAATAGTTGTAATTTGAATTAAATTCTAATATCATATGACATTAAGATTTTTAATGTCTATAAATTAAACTGAATCTGTACGAACAATACAATACAAATGCAAATACTATTGTAAACAAGAATAACATTTACTTAGAGGGTCATCCCTCTCACTATTTCCTTAGCACTCTATTTACATACAAGACATTTTGAGATAAAATAACTTTCCACTCACCAATGTGGAGGTTTGTGAGGCATCAGCCAAATCCCCTGAGATCTCAGGTGTTCGTGTGTTGTTTGGAATTCTGTGAGGGTTACGGGCTATCGCTTCACACCAGCCCAGCATTTTCTCCTTCCTCTTATCCCTTTTCAATTTCTGAAATTCTGAAAATAATTTACATTCCCTGAAACAGGTCACTTATTTTAGTTGTGTTTTGGAAAATATACATAATTAAAATCAAATCAACAATATAATGTAATACCAATGAAGACTTTTTAAACTGAGGATTATGTGGAATGAAAAGAAGAATGTGCCAATTATTAATAATATCTTAGAGTAACAGGGTCACAGGACAATGGAAATAGTATACATCTTTTCAAGGCTATGACATCTTTTCTACCCTCTTTGTAACATTTGTAGACAATGGGCATTCCTTGTGCCAGGTTCTAAGAGTTATTTGCAGACATCAGTTTATAACAATAAGTTCTTATCCTGAGAGTTAACAGCAGAGCCAGTTCCTGACAATATCTACATATTTTAATAACATCTAAAATTTGGCATAGCTTTTCAGTTGAATATTCTACAAAAGCAGAATAAAATGGAAACAGGGCAGTGATAAAGATTATTCATTCTAGCAGTGCCATGATTCTCTCTCTCATAAAGTTCTGCCAACTAAAAAAGGAAAAATTGTATTACAAGTATGATAAATTTAGTATATGACATCTATCACCTGTATAATCTATTCAAAAATAATATTTTTTTTTAAAAAAACCCTCCTCACTATGTCATGAGTAGAAATACTCCCACAGCTCTTTCTAGCTTTCCAGAACTTTCTATTTCATTACTGTTTTGTCCCTGAAAAAGCCATATCAACAATGACTTTTAACATAATGGAGAAACATGGTTTCCTCTGTAAAGTTTTACAGCCTACTTTTCCACTCCACCACCCTCAGTAATTAGAAATAGTTTATTGCAGGTCTTTAGTTAAATGCATTACACTGTCAATTAAATATCAAAAATAATGTGGAGTAATTATTTTTCACAGCATCCAAAGCAATTAGCAATCTGGTGGTTTATAACATTTCAGGGATTCAAATTGCACATTTCATAGCACGAAGAAAAGTAACATAAAGAACGGTTGCACTAACAGATTGATGAGTTATTACTCTAAATGACAAAATACTCAAGTTAAGTGCATCTGAGCAATGTAAATAGTGAAGTGATAAAAAAATCTTCTATGAAAATAAGTCTAAGATACTCAATGGAATGGATTTCTTAATAAGACCAGCAATCTAATATAAGTGACTTATTGATTGGAGATACAGAAAAACAATAAGGGGAACTTGAAAACAACCATTTGAATATGCAACAAATTATTAGTTCTTTCAAACACATTGCTTGAGATTTTATGGAAAATTCTGATCTACTTAATATGAAAGCTGCATATCCAACTAATTTGCACTCCCTAAAAAGTAAATATTTCCACATCCCCAGTATACATTATCTTGGTTACTCAACAGCTTTTAATTGCATTTCTTGAAGTGTGCTAAGAGTAAGTGAAAATGAATATCTTTATTCAAAGGCAAGGAGTGAAATGATACATAATGACCAAAACAGTGAATCAAGTATAAACAAATGTTGTACTTCTAAATCATTTACCACTTACTTTTTACAATTTTAATTCTATAATTAAATATCACATTAGTACTTAAATATCCAATTCATGCATGAATAAAAAGTGTAATGGTGTGGCCCACAAAATTATGATGCCATCAGTATCTGTTCTGAGATATTTTTATAAAGGCCAAAAACTTCTTATTTCCACAGTGGTGGCGGTAGCTGTGTCACTCGTTCTTCAGGAAACATTAATGCATACAAATTTATTAAGCCCCTACTATATTGTAGTATTGAAGTTCGCATGGAAGAGCCATAAGATGAGGATTATTTTCATTTTTGATATGAGTTGGGTTCAGTGCAATAATCTACTCTGGAGAATTTTAAAGGACAAGAACCACTGGGATCTTTCTGATCTCTAATTTTTGGACTTACAAACTTATTTGGCCAACTCCGATGACTGTTCCTCCTGATCTTAGATATCTTCCCTGAAGCTGGCTTGTATAAATCATCTTTTTGAACTATTTTGCTGAACTGTTATTGACAAGTTATCCTGACAAAAGTTATTTTGGCTATACCTGCTGAAGTATTATAATAAAATATCAACTGAATTTTAGTTTTCTAGTGAGTGTGGTAGTTACTATCTTAATTTTAGAATGATTAACTAGACTAAATAATTCAAAAAGTTAAAATGCATACTTTTTATATGAACAACGTGTTACTAATAATCACTGCACTGACTGTTATAGGAAAGAAAAGAAACGTAATACACAGCTATGGACTGGAAAGCTTATAATTTAACTTGGACATATTCATAGAAATATTTACAAAGGAAGTTGAATGAGTGACATGAGAGAGAGCAATCCAACTGCATGGTTTCACTTCAGCTTTTTATTACATTAATGCAAAATATATGAGAACATTAAAAAGGCCTATGATGGTTGCATTACTACATCTAGACATTCATACCACACTGAAAGAGAGAAATTTTGTTTAATGACTTGCTCTGTATATTACGCATCTGCTCACTTTGTTGTCTGCTTTAGAATCAGAACATCATCCCCTGGAAAAATCAATGTTTAAATGGCCTTGAAAGAAGTGGCATTGGTGTGGGTGAAAACTGGAAGGGGAGAGAGAGTATAAAAAAGGACAGACCCATTGCCTACCCCCTAAAATCCCTGTGAGTAAGCAACTGTATAATTGCCTAATAGCAATATCTTCTTTTCTGTTATCACAAAACACTTAAATTTTGGATCACATTTCAAAGAATTTTTTTTTTGCATCACTGATGCTAAAGTAGATATTCTAGAAATAGTTTAGGTGAGTTGAGAGAACTGAAGGGTTAAAAATGTTGATTGCTGAGCCTCTGAAGACCAGCTTTCTTTGCACACAGGTCTGAAGTACTCATCATACTCTTAGGTATAAGAATGTACTGTCAACCAGAAGGATAGGCAAATTATAAGCATTTATAATTAACCCTAAAGCACTTTAAACTGTAAGTATCATCAGCAATATATCAAAATGGGAAAGTGGTCATTAAGCATTCATGTTAATTGCTATCTAACCATTGAACCAAGCTAATATGAGATGCAGCAATGAGCAACTTATATAATGATCACAGGAAACTGAGATTTAACTAAGCTTAATTTTTAATATGCTACTTCAAGCAGATATTTAATTTAATAAATAGGAGCATAGCGCATTCTCTGTGAACTAAATTGACAACAAATTAAAATTAGGGAAAAAAATGCAAGGCAATTGGGTGTATCTTATGGAGAATAATTTACTTTTAATTCAGGAAACATCTCCTTTGTGCCAGACACTGTGCTTGGAACCACTGGTACAGAGAGGGAAGAGAGTCAGAGCTTAGCATTAGAAGGGGAAAGAGACAAGTAAGCCAACTTTTACAAGATAGTGTGACAAGAGCTATGATAGCAGTACATGAGCACTGTAAAAACTGAGAAAAGACATTTAATTTAGCATCAGGTGCAGGGGAAGATTGATTTTGGAAGAGGTAAAATTACAAGTAATTCACATGAAGGTTAAAAATCGTTGCAGTTTCAAAGGCTTCTGCCACTACAAGCTGTGTTGCACAATCCCGAGGGGCATCATTCACATTGCAATCCACATAAATGGCTCTGCACTCCAAGGGATGCCCTTCATATTAAACACCATGTGCATTGTGCGCCTGGAGTTGTGCAACCAGGAAAAATCAGCACTGGTGCACTGATTTCTCCAATTGAAACTTTTTACCCTCACCCTATTTTACTCCAAGTCTAATGTAACTTAATTTTCAAAGCAGAAATTTGTTTGTCACAGAAAAATGCAGTTTCTTGCCTATATTTATCTGTTTACCTCTTCAACCATTTCTTCCTTCAAATTTGTCCATTCTATACCATATCCAGGAATGTGTAGTTAAGGTCAAGCTAAATAATCCCTTTTTTCACCACATACATATAAATGTGAAAGTGCCCCCTCATCCTCAAAACTGAGACTTCAGAAATGGCCATTGTCTAAGAATTGGAAGAAATTTTTCAATTGAAAAAATTTCAGAGATTTGACTTTGTATTTGTTTAGCTAACATGTGGTAAAGAAATCGATGTCTAAACTACTTGACACCCCAACACCAGAGTAGTAATAAAGTTCAATTTCAATTATAACAAAAGCAAAACTTACAAAAAAGAAAAGAAAGGCATGGTTAGAAATATTCTTCCCTTCCTCATTAAATTGTATATTTCTGAGAATTAATATTTGTTCCTTGGTAGTGTGTATGTGTCTGTGTGTATGTTCCAAAAGTTACTTCCTAAATACTCAGAAAACTATAACATACATGCCTACAACTCACAACATCTGCTGCTGTACACCTCTGAAATATTTAGACATAGCTATGTATTGTTCTTGAAGACTTGGAATGCCACAGATCACTGAGGACATTTGGTTGGGATGAATTTTGCAAGTCTTTAGACCAGATAACCATATTGGTTAAATGACCTGCTATGTAATGATGTGTCCTGGGGGCCTTCCTGATTGCTCTGAGTAGGATGTTGAATTTCTCAAATGGAGGGAGAGATTCATATTCGTATTCTAGGAGGTAGAACAATAACTGACATAGAGCCCAATAAATACTTATTGATAATACAATGAATGAGAAGATAAAGAAGTGTTATACTTTTTCAAACAGACATAATGTGAGTCATAGTGAAGTTTTAAATTTTTTTGGTGCTTTTTCTTAGACTGTCTGAAAGATATATTTAGTACATAGTTTTCTTTTAAAAAATTATCCATCTCCCTTGGAATTTCTTTTTAAAGCACCAATCTTTCTGTGAAGTCTGGTAAGCTACTCTCACCTTGTGAAGTGGCATGGTAGTGAATTAAGAAATGACACATTGAAAGGAAGTAGGGTTCTCGTTCCCTCCTCTGCCGAGACAGAGAGGAGAGAAGCTTTTGGAGGAAACAGTTCCGGCAGCAATATAAACTATAACACTGGAAACCCCCAGGAACAGGAAGGAGTGCCCTTAAGGTAGACAACTTTGGAAATATTATAACAATAGTGACTCCTCCAATCTTAATATGTTAAGGGAAATGACCCAACAGAGGGAGTGAAAGTCATACATAAATATCTACACCCAAGATTGGGGAATTGGTGCTCTTTAGTGATGAGTAAGAAGCTTCCTTATGGGATGGATTATTTTAGCTCAACATTCAGCACATATCTTGGGCCAATCTGCCAGACATAAAAAATATGGAGATTCAAGTTCAAGCTCTGACATGTGAAGAATTTAGAAGTCATCACTCCCATCCCTGCAAAATGATAAATCAGAACAAACTGAAAAATCAACAATTTTTCTTGGACCAATTAGAGAACTGAGTTGCAGAACAAACCACCATCCCAAAATACACAGAGATGGGAATACAGAGAATTATGGTCAATTTCATAATACATGGAGAGAAGCTGCTATGACCATAGACTGGTGGTAACAATTACACAGTAGCACCAGTGTATTACTGGAGGCACAATGTGGATTAGCTTGAGAGGGAGAACTTCCAAGGGGCTGAATTCTTACTGGGGATCCACACTTTCCTGGGTTTTACTGCCAGGCCACTTACCTATATCTCATGGGAATAGCTGAGAAAGATCCCATGGTGGTATTAGCATGGGGAGGGGAAGAGTAACCATCATGAAATGGCCCCAGAACACTCCTATAACAGAGACCTAACTGTCCAAGGGAAAATATCTTAGCAGAGTTTTATTAACCCACATGAATGAAGGGCATTTCTCCCACTCCAGGCCTTTCTAGCCTTTCTGCCTTGCCCAAGGTGAGGAGGGAAGCCAAGAAACCCTTGTGAAGGCCACAGCCCAGGGACACAGGCTCACTAAAAGACTTAGATTTAGTCATAAAATTACAGAATACCTCCCTTCTACTGTACCTTACTACCATACCAACAAGGCTTCAGGATAATAACAGTGAATTAGGCTGGGCATAGTGGCTCACGCCTGTAATCCTAGCACTCTGAGAGGCCTAGGCAGGAAGATTGCTTTAGCTCAGGAGTTCAAGACCAGCCTGAGCAGGAGCGAGACCCCATCTCTACTAAAAATAGAAAAAAATTAGCTGGGCATGGTGGCACATGCCTGTAGTCCCAGCTACCTGGGAGGCTGAGGCAGAAGGATTGCTTGAGCCCAGGAGTTTGAGGTTGCTGTGAGCTAGGCTGATGCCACGGCATTCTAGCCTGGGCAAGAGAGTAAGACTCTGTCTCAAAAATAATAACAGTGAATTATACATGAAAGAACTATAGTATGTCATTCTTTTTGAGCAGGAGTACTTAGGAAGCCCAAAGTCAACAAGATGAGCAAACACGGAGCACTAGAAGAATTCCACAGTAACAGGAAACATTAAACATGCCCATTTTTTAGCTGTAATAACACAAAAACTCACATTAAATGTGCATTTATCTCAGTTTCTTGCCTGATGCATCACGTTGGGCTTCTAACAACAACAGCAATAACAAAATTACAAGACCTGCTAAAAAGCAGAAAAAATGTAGTCTGAAGATATAAAAAATCTTCAGAACCAGACTCAAATACAACACAGATAGTAGAATTATGTCAGGGAGCTTAAAATATCTATGATTAACATGGAAAGGGCTATAATAGAAAAAAGGAGACAACATGCAAGAATAAATTGGTAATGTTAGCAGAGAGAAGGGATCTCCAAGAAAGTATCAAAAAGAAATGCTAGAAATCAAAACCCTGTAACAAAAATGAAGCATTTCTTTGATGGGCTTATTGCTAGGATGGATATATCCAAGAAAAGTATCAATGAACTTGAAAACACAGAAATAGAAATTTTCCAACTGAAATGTTATGAGAACAAAGAATGGGCAAACAGATGCAGAACTTCCAAGAACTGTGGGATAATTAAAAAATATATAACATATGCATAATTGGAATACCAGAAGGAGAAAAAAGTGATAATACAGCAGAAGAAATATTTATAGGACACAAAGTTAGTATACAAAAGTCAACTACTTTCCTATTTACCTGTATACCTAAATATCATTGATGAACAATTGGAATTTGATTTTTTAAAATTACCATTTGAATCAAAAATTATTTAGATATAAATATAACAAATTTTTTATAGGACTTATTTAGAAAATTATAAAATTCTAATTAAAAATCAAAGAAAATTTAAATAATAGCAGAGATATTCTGTGTTTATACATGGGAAGACCCAATATTGTCAAGACTTCCACTTTAAGCTATAGATCAATTCTTCCACTTTAGGCTATAGATTTTGTACAATCTAAATCAAAATCCCAGCAAGCTGTTTTGTAGATATTGGCAAACATATTCTAAAGTTTATGTAAAAAGGCAAAATAATTATACTACCCTAAACAAGACTGAAGGAAAACAAAATTGGAGGACTCACATTATCCATTTTCAAACCTTACTATAAAGTTATAGTAATCAAAACAGTGTGATATTGGAGAAATAATAAGTATCTAAAACAATGGAACATAATAGAGAGCCCAGAAATAGGCTTGTAAATATAGTAAACTCATCTTTGACAAAGAACAAAAGGCAATTCATTGGAAAAAGGATAGGTTTTTCAATAAATGGTTCTGGAACAACTAGACATCTATATGCAAGAAAGTGAATCTAGACACAAACATTACACCTTTCACAAAAATTAATTCAAAGTGAATTATAGACCTAAATGTAAAGCAAAACTATAAAACTTCTAGAAGAAAACAAAGAAGAAAATGTGGGTGACCTTGGGTTTAGCAATGAGGTGTTAGATACAACACTAAAATGATCCATGAAAGAAAATATATTGATAAGTTGGAATTTATTAAAACTATAAATTTCTGCTCTGTGAAAAACTCTTAAGAGAATGAAAAGACAAATCACAGACTTGGAGAAAATATTTGCAGAATGCATATCAGATAAAGGACTTGTATGCAAAAAAACTCTTAAAACTCAACAAAAAGAAAACAAACAACCTAATAAAAATGGGTGAATTACCTGAACAGATGTCTCAACAAAGAAGATATACAGATGATGACTAAATATATGACAAGATGCTCAACATCATATGTCATTAAGGAGTTGAAAATTAACACAATGAGATACCACCAGAACTCTTATCCATTGTTTGTGGGGATATAAAATGGAACAGCCACTTTGGAAAAAAATTTGGAAGTTTCTTATGAAGGTAAACTTAGTCCTTACCATAGAATCCAGAGGAACAGAGGCAAGATGGCTAACTAGAGACATCAGTCACCAGATCATCTCAGAAAGAAGGAAAAGTTTTAGATGGGAAAAAAAAAAAGGTCAGGTATAATTCTAAGGGAAAGGTGTTAGAATGGGGTCACTGCCTATCACCACAGACCTGAGCCAAGACAGCAGGAACCATACTGCTTCTCCACCTATTGTGTACCTTTGTCCTCCCCAGGGAGCTTCAGCCCTTCAGTTTTCATGTCACTGGTCTCCACATGAAACATTTGCCAACTCTGCCTAGACTGTGCTGGTCACAGGGGGCCAGTGGGTCCTGGGAAATCTGTGTGATCCCAGAGCTTGGACATTCCAGTGGGCTGCCTTCCAGGGAGAAGAACAAAGGGGACTAGAGTGCCAGATCTTCTCCATTCAGACTCTTTTCCTCCCCTTCCTTTCCCCCACCCACTGCTGCTGAGTAACATGGGTACCCCAAGGAACAATTAAGCCAGGGCTCTCAGGAGTAGCTGCTTCCCTTTTGTCCATGTGCCCACCACATTGAGGCTTCCACAGAGAGTGAGGCTCATGCCTTTCATCTTAAAGATCTACAGCAGACCAAAGGGTGTTTGGACTATGAGTTCCCTGCCTGCCAACCCTTCCTGGTGCTGCCTGTCTGGCTATTCCAGCAGGGAGAGCATACCCTCAAGCGGAGGAACATTAAACCTGCTTGAACACTCCATAGGCAATTTGGGGCCAGCACATTTCTCCCTGGCATGGTCAGGGATTGAACTTGGGAGACCAGAGGCCAGGCCTGCAGGCTGAATTCCATACCCCCACAACTCAATTGTGTTGCTTTGGGACATGGAAGGAAGACAAGTGAACTAATCTTAGGAGGTGTGGGAGCCTACATGGGAAAAACTGAAGGAAGAGTGCAGTGTAGGTCCAAGCCATAGTGCACTCATTGAACAGCCCTCGGCCCAAAGGAAAGCCGCACTCTTGGCCCAGGGTGGGATCCTAGACAGGGAAGCTCCCAGCCCATGGGGATGTTGCTGGTAAGCTCAGCTAGTTTGGGCTGCTGCTTGTGGCCAGACACTGGAAAGATATCTGTGGGAACGGGGAGGAGGGAAAAAGCCAGTCTGTGAATCCCAGATGGCCCCGCCCACATGAGCAGATTTTTCTGGCTTGGTGGGGCCACTTCAGCTCCTTTTTGGTGGCTTTCCCCAGTAGCCTGGAGGCAGATCCTAGACCCCTGTCAAGACAGCTCTTGTGCTTGCCTTTGTGGAGCCTGAGCATAGGCTCATCCAACCCAGCCCTGCCCAGCCTCACTCCCCTATCTGCCTCTGCTGTGGTGGAGAATAAGGAATCCCCTGGGCTCTCCAGGTCCCCACTCACCACCTGGGGCATCCAAATGCTCTTCCTGATGGGCAAGAGCTAGCCACAGCTCCCAATAAACACTGCTACAGCTAGCTTTTTCCTGCAAGCACCAACTACTAGCAGGGAGGACAACTTTTTATTGATTCAGTCATACATGATGTGGCAGAATCTTACCCATAAGCACCACCTACTATGTCAGAGATTAAACTGATTGTCCCAATATAATCTACACTGTCAAGAAGACCAAAAGGCTGGGGAAAGAAAAAGGATTTCAAAGACCTCCATCTTTTCTTGTCAACAAGAGATAGGGAATCTGCCCACACACATAGTGCACCACCACTACAGCCTACAAATAACTATCAATTGAGAAAACCACCACACTAAGGATATCTATGATCAAGGCACCCATCCAGAACCTAGACCCCCATCAAAGCACTCACAAGCAAAACCAAAGGCTGTTACCCAACATATGCTACAGACACAACCTTAAGAGTGAGAGGGAAGAAAAAAGCCCCATTTAAACAAAAGAAAATCCCAAAACAAAAGCAACAGTTGATGCAGATGAGAAGTCAGTGTAAGAATTACAGAAGTATGAAAAGTCAGAGTGAAAGGACATACTCAAAGCCCCAGAGGAGCACACCAGCTCTCTACTAATGGATCCTAACCAAAATGAAAATGCTGAAATGACAAATAAAGAATTACAAATATGGATTGTAAGGAAGCTCAATGAGATCCAAAAGAAAATGGAAAAACAACTCAAAGAAACCAGAGAAATAATTCAGGATATGAATGAAAATTTTACTAAAGACAAATATATATTAAAAAGAAACAAATAGAATTTCTGGAAATGAAAAAATCATGTAAGGAAATATAAAATATTGGAAAGCTGTAAAAATAGACTAAACCAAGCAGAAGAAAGAATTTCAGAGCTTGAAGACAACTCTTTCAAATCAATATTGTCAGTCACAAATAAAGAAAAAAGAATCAAGACAAATGAACAAAGTCTATGAGAAATAATGGACAATGTAAAATGACCAAATGTAAGAATCATACTTATCCCTGAGGGTGAAAAAAAAGCACAAGACCTAGAAAGCCTATTTGAAGGAATAAGGGAGGGAGGAAAATTTCACTGATCTTATTAGAGATTTGGACATCCAAATACAAGAAGCTTAATGAACACCTGCGAGATTCATTGCAAAGAAAGCAATCACCAAGGCATATAGTCATAAGACTGGCCAAAATCAACATGTCTCTCCTATGAGACATAAAGTGAAAACATCAAGTAACTTACACTGGAAAACCCATCACACTAACATCAGACTTCTCAAGAGAAAACTTATAAGCCAGAAAGGAAAGGGGCCTTATCTTTAGTCTCCTTAAATAGAATAACTGCCAACCAATAATTTTTGTATCTTGCTAAACTATGTTTCATAAACGAAGGAGAAATAAAGTTTTTCCCAGGTAAGCAAATACTAAGGGAAATTTTCACCACTAGACCTGCCCTACAGGAAATGAACAAAAGTGCATTATGCATGCAATAGCACAATAGATACCAATCAATGTAAAAATACCCTAAAGTTATAGATCGCAACTCTTATAAAACAATAGTACAAGAGGGAAAACAAAATAGTAAGTTATCATCCAACATGGTGAACAAAATAACATCCCACATATCAATATTAACACTTAACATGAGTGGTCTGAATGCCCCTCTTAAAAAACATAAACAGGCTGAATGGATGCAAAAACAAAACCCAAATATTTACTGTCTCTAAGAAATATATCTAAACCACAAGGACTCACATGGAATTGAGGTAATGGGATGGAAAAAAAATATTCCACACAAATGGAAACAAAAAATGAGCAGGTGTAGCCCTTCTCACATCAGATAAAATAGACTTTAAATCAACAATGGTAAAGAAAGACAAAGATGATAATTATATAAT